>JARUPU010000101.1:0-70000 GCA_030544235.1 Lepturacanthus savala
GAGTGTATTTAGTGTGTATTTAGTGTGTATTTAGTGTGTATTTGGGGTGTGTATTTGGGGTGTGTATTTAGTGTGTATTTAGTGTGTATTTGGGGTGTGTATTTAGTGTGTATTTAGTGTGTATTTGGGGTGTGTATTTAGTGTGTATTTATTGTGTATTTAGGATGTGTATTTAATTGTGTATTTGGGGTGTGTATTTATTGTGTATTTGGGGTGTGTATTTACTGTGTATTTGGGGTGTGTATTTATTGTGTATTTGGAGTGTGTATTTAGTGTGTATTTGGGGTGTGTATTTAGTGTGTATTTAGTGTGTATTTAGTGTGTATTTGGGGTGTGTATTTGGGGTGTGTATTTAGTGTGTATTTGGGGTGTGTATTTAGTGTGTATTTAGTGTGTATTTAGTGTGTATTAAGTGTGTATTTAGTGTGTATTTGGAGTGTGTATTTAGTGTGTATTTGGGGTGTGTATTTAGTGTGTATTTAGTGTGTATTTGGGGTGTATTTAGGGTGTGTATTTCGTGTGTATTTAGTGTGTATTTAATCTGTATTTGGGGCGTGTATTTAGTGTGTATTTGGGGTGTATTTAGGGTGTGTATTTCGTGTGTATTTAGTGTGTATTTAGTCTGTATTTGGGGTATGTATTTAGTGTGTATTTAGTGTGTAATTAGTGTGTAATTAGTGTGTATTTGTGTGTAATTAGTGTGTATTTAGTGTGTATTTGAGGTGTGTATTTAGTGTGTATTTGGGGTGTATTTAGTGTGTATTTAGTGTGTATTTAGTGTGTATTTGGGGTGTGTATTTGGGGTGTGTATTTAGTGTGTATTTAGTGTGTATTTGGGGTGTGTATTTAGTGTGTATTTAGTGTGTATTTAGTGTGTATTTGGGGTGTGTATTTAGCGTGTATTTAGTGTGTATTTAGTGTGTATTTGGGGTGTGTATTTAGCGTTATTTAGTGTGTATTTGGGGTGTGTATTTATTGTGTATTTGGGGTGTGTATTTAGTGTGTATTTAGTGTGTATTTGGGGTGTGTATTTGGGGTGTGTATTTAGTGTGTATTTAGTATGTATTTGGGGTATATATTTAGTGTGTATTTTGTGTGTATTTGGGGCGTGTATTTAGTCTGTATTTGGGGTGTATTTAGTGTGTATTTGGGGTGTATTTGGGGTGTGTATTTAGTGTGTATTGGGGTGTGTATTTAGTGTGTATTTAGCGTGTATTTGGGGTGTGTATTTAGTGTGTATTTAGCGTGTATTTAGTGTGTATTTGGGGTGTGTATTTAGTGTGTATTGGGGTGTGTATTTAGCGTGTATTTAGCGTGTATTTGGGGTGTGTATTTAGTGTGTATTTAGCGTGTATTTAGTGTGTATTTGGGGTGTGTATTTAGTGTGTATTTAGTGTGTATTTAGTGTGTATTTAGTGTGTATTTGGGGTGTGTATTTAGCGTGTATTTAGCGTGTATTTGGGGTGTGTATTTAGCGTGTATTTAGTGTGTATTTAGTGTGTATTGGGGTGTGTTTTTAGTGTGTATTTGGGGTGTGTATTTAGTGTGTATTTAGTGTGTATTTAGTGTGTATTTGGGGTGTGTATTTAGTGTTTATTTAGTGTGTATTTAGTGTGTATTGGGGGCGTGTATTTAGTCTGTATTTGGGGTGTATTTAGTGTGTATTTGGGGTGTATTTGGGGTGTGTATTTAGTGTGTATTGGGGTGTGTATTTAGTGTGTATTTAGCGTGTATTTGGGGTGTGTATTTAGTGTGTATTTAGCGTGTATTTAGTGTGTATTTGGGGTGTGTATTTAGTGTGTATTGGGGTGTGTATTTAGCGTGTATTTAGCGTGTATTTGGAGTGTGTATTTAGTGTGTATTTAGCGTGTATTTAGTGTGTATTTGGGGTGTGTATTTAGTGTGTATTTAGTGTGTATTTAGTGTGTATTTAGTGTGTATTTGGGGTGTGTATTTAGTGTGTATTTGGGGTGTGTATTTAGCATGTATTTAGCGTGTATTTGGGGTGTGTATTTAGCGTGTATTTAGTGTGTATTTAGTGTGTATTGGGGTGTGTATTTAGCGTGTGTATTTAGTGTGTATTTAGCGTGTATTTAGTGTGTATTTGGGGTGTGTATTTAGTGTTTATTTAGTGTGTATTTAGTGTGTATTGGGGTGTGTATTTAGCGTGTATTTAGCATGTATTTGGGGTGTGTATTTAGTGTGTATTTAGCGTGTATTTAGGGTGTGTATTTAGCGTGTATTTAGTGTGTATTTAGTGTGTATTTGGGGTGTGTATTTAGTGTGTATTTAGTGTGTATTTGGGGTGTGTATTTAGTGTGTATTTAGTGTGTATTTAGTGTGTATTTAGTGTGTATTTGGGGTGTGTATTTAGTGTGTATTTAGTGTGTATTTAGTGTGTATTTGGGGTGTGTATTTGGGGTGTGTATTTAGTGTGTATTTAGCGTGTACTTAGTGTGTATTTAGTGTGTATTTGGGGTGTATATTTAGTGTGTATTTGGGGTGTGTATTTAGTGTGTATTTAGTGTGTATTTAGTGTGTATTTAGTGTGTATTGGGGTGTGTATTTAGCGTGTATTTAGCGTGTATTTGGGGTGTGTATTTAGTGTGTATTTAGTGTGTATTTGGGGTGTGTATTTAGTGTGTATTTGGGGTGTGTATTTAGCGTGTATTTAGCGTGTATTTGGGGTGTGTATTTAGCGTGTATTTAGTGTTTATTTAGTGTGTATTTGGGGTCTGTTTTTAGTGTGTATTTGGGGTGTGTATTTAGTGTGTATTTAGTGTGTATTTGGGGTGTGTATTTAGTGTGTATTTAGTGTGTATTTAGTGTGTATTTAGTGTGTATTGGGGTGTGTATTTAGCGTGTATTTAGCGTGTATTTGGGGTGTGTATTTAGTGTGTATTTAGCGTGTATTTAGTGTGTATTTGGGGTGTGTATTTAGTGTTTATTTAGTGTGTATTTAGTGTGTATTGGGGTGTGTATTTAGCGTGTATTTAGCGTGTATTTGGGGTGTGTATTTAGTGTGTATTTAGCGTGTATTTAGGGTGTGTATTTAGCGTGTATTTAGTGTGTATTTGGGGTGTGTATTTAGTGTGTATTTGGGGTGTGTATTTAGTGTGTATTTGGGGTGTGTATTTAGTGTGTATTTAGTGTGTATTTAGTGTGTATTTGGGGTGTGTATTTAGTGTGTATTTAGTGTGTATTTAGTGTGTATTTGGGGTGTGTATTTATTGTGTATTTGGGGTGTGTATTTAGTGTGTATTTGGGGTGTGTATTTAGTGTGTATTTAGTGTGTATTTAGTGTGTATTTGGGGTGTGTATTTAGTGTGTATTTATTGTGTATTTAGGATGTGTATTTATTGTGTATTTGGGGTGTGTATTTATTGTGTATTTGGGGTGTGTATTTACTGTGTATTTGGGGTGTGTATTTATTGTGTATTTGGAGTGTGTATTTAGTGTGTATTTGGGGTGTGTATTTAGTGTGTATTTGGGGTGTGTATTTAGCGTGTATTTAGTGTGTATTTGGGGTGTGTATTTAGTGTGGATTTAGCGTGTATTTAGTGTGTATTTGGGGTGTGTATTTAGTGTGTATTTATTGTGTATTTAGGATGTGTATTTATTGTGTATTTGGGGTGTGTATTTATTGTGTATTTGGGGTGTGTATTTACTGTGTATTTGGGGTGTGTATTTATTGTGTATTTGGAGTGTGTATTTAGTGTGTATTTGGGGTGTGTATTTAGTGTGTATTTGGGGTGTGTATTTAGCGTGTATTTAGTGTGTATTTGGGGTGTGTATTTAGTGTGGATTTAGCGTGTATTTAGTGTGTATTTGGGGTGTGTATTTAGTGTGTATTTGGGGTGTGTATTTTGTGTGTATTTAGTGTGTATTTGGGGTGTGTATTTAGTGTGTATTTGGGGTGTGTATTTAGTGTGTATTTAGTGTGTATTTGGGGTGTGTATTTAGTGTGTATTTAGTGTGTAATTAGTGTGTATTTGGGGTGTGCATTTAGTGTGTATTTGGGGTGTGTATTTAGTGTGTATTTAGTGTGTATTTGGGGTGTGTATTTAGTGTGTATTTAGTGTGTATTTAGTGTGTATTTGGGGTGTGTATTTAGTGTGTATTTGGGGTGTGTATTTAGTGTGTATTTAGTGTGTATTGGGGTGTGTATTTAGTGTGTATTTAGTGTGTATTTGGGGTGTGTATTTAGTGTGTATTTGGGGTGTGTATTTAGTGTGTATTTAGTGTGTATTGGGGTGTGTATTTAGTGTGTATTTGGGGTGTGTATTTAGTGTGTATTTAGTGTGTATTGGGGTGTGTATTTTGTGTGTATTTAGTGTGTATTTGGGGTGTGTATTTAGTGTGTATTTGGGGTGTGTATTTAGTGTGTATTTAGTGTGTATTGGGGTGTGTATTTTGTGTGTATTTAGTGTGTATTTGGGGTGTGTATTTAGTGTGTATTTGGGGTGTGTATTTAGTGTGTATTTAGTGTGTATTTGGGGTGTGTATTTAGTGTGTATTTAGTGTGTATTTAGTGTGTATTTGGGGTGTGTATTTAGTGTGTATTTGGGGTGTGTATTTAGTGTGTATTTAGTGTGTATTGGGGTGTGTATTTAGTGTGTATTTAGTGTGTATTTAGTGTGTATTTGGGGTGTGTATTTAGTGTGTATTTGGGGTGTGTATTTGGGGTGTGTATTTAGTGTGTATTTAGTGTGTATTTAGTATGTATTTGGGGTGTGTATTTAGTGTGTATTTAGTGTGTATTTAATGTGTATTTGGGGTGTGTATTTAGTTTGTATTTAGTGTGTATTTGGGGTGTGTATTTAGCGTTATTTAGTGTGTATTTGGGGTGTGTATTTATTGTGTATTTGGGGTGTGTATTTAGTGTGTATTTTTGTGTGTATTTGGGGTGTGTATTTATTGTGTATTTGGGGTGTGTATTTAGTGTGTATTTAGTGTGTATTTGGGGTGTGTATTTAGTGTGTATTTAGTGTGTATTTAGTGTGTATTTGGGGTGTGTATTTAGTGTGTATTTATTGTGTATTTAGGATGTGTATTTATTGTGTATTTGGGGTGTGTATTTATTGTGTATTTGGGGTGTGTATTTACTGTGTATTTGGGGTGTGTATTTAGTGTGTATTTGGGGTGTGTATTTAGTGTGTATTTGGGGTGTGTATTTAGTGTGTATTTAGTGTGTATTTGGGGTGTGTATTTAGTCTGTATTTAGCGTGTACTTAGTGTGTATTTAGTGTGTATTTGGGGTGTGTATTTAGTGTGTATTTAGTGTGTATTTAGTGTGTATTTGGGGTGTGTATTTGGGGTGTGTATTTAGTGTGTATTTGGGGTGTGTATTTAGTGTGTATTTAGTGTGTATTTAGTGTGTATTAAGTGTGTATTTAGTGTGTATTTGGAGTGTGTATTTAGTGTGTATTTGGGGTGTGTATTTAGTGTGTATTTAGTGTGTATTTGGGGTGTATTTAGGGTGTGTATTTCGTGTGTATTTAGTGTGTATTTAATCTGTATTTGGGGCGTGTATTTAGTGTGTATTTGGGGTGTATTTAGGGTGTGTATTTCGTGTGTATTTAGTGTGTATTTAGTCTGTATTTGGGGTATGTATTTAGTGTGTATTTAGTGTGTATTTGGGGCGTGTATTTAGTCTGTATTTGGGGTGTATTTAGTGTGTATTTAGTGTGTATTGGGGTGTGAATTTAGTGTGTATTTAGCGTGTATTTAGTGTGTATTTGGGGTGTATTTGGGGTGTGTATTTAGTGGGTGTGTATTTAGTGTGTATTTAGTGTGTATTTGGGGTGTGTATTTAGTGTGTATTTAGTGTGTATTTAGTGTGTATTTGGGGTGTGTATTTGGGGTGTGTATTTAGTGTGTATTTAGTGTGTATTTGGGGTGTGTATTTAGTGTGTATTTAGTGTGTATTTAGTGTGTATTTTGTGTGTATTTAGTGTGTATTTGGGTTGTGTATTTAGTGTGTATTTAGTGTGTATTTGGAGTGTGTATTTAGTGTGTATTTTGTGTGTATTTAGTGTGTATTTGGGTTGTGTATTTAGTGTGTATTTGGAGTGTGTATTTAGTGTGTATTTGGGGTGTGTATTTAGTGTGTATTTGGGTGTGTATTTAGCGTGTATTTAGCGTGTATTTGGGGTGTGTATTTAGTGTGTATTTAGCGTGTATTTAGTGTGTATTTGGGGTGTGTATTTAGTGTGTATTTGGGGTGTGTATTTAGCGTGTATTTAGCGTGTATTTGGGGTGTGTATTTAGCGTGTATTTAGTGTGTATTTAGTGTGTATTTGGGGTCTGTTTTTAGTGTGTATTTGGGGTGTGTATTTAGTGTGTATTTAGTGTGTATTTGGGGTGTGTATTTAGTGTGTATTTAGTGTGTATTTAGTGTGTATTTAGTGTGTATTCGGGTGTGTATTTAGCGTGTATTTAGCGTGTATTTGGGGTGTGTATTTAGTGTGTATTTAGCGTGTATTTAGTGTGTATTTGGGGTGTGTATTTAGTGTGTATTTAGTGTGTATTGGGGTGTGTATTTAGCGTGTATTTAGCGTGTATTTGGGGTGTGTATTTAGTGTGTATTTAGCGTGTATTTAGTGTGTATTTGGGGTGTGTATTTAGTGTGTATTTGGGGTGTGTATTTAGTGTGTATTTATTGTTTATTTGGGGTGTGTATTTAGTGTGTATTTAGTGTGTATTTGGGGTGTGTATTTAGTGTGTATTTGAGGTGTGTATTTAGTGTGTATTTGGGGTGTATTTAGTGTGTATTTAGTGTGTATTTGGGGTGTGTATTTAGTGTGTATTTGGGGTGTGTATTTAGTGTATATTTAGTGTGTAATTAGTGTGTAATTAGTGTGTATTTGTGTGTAATTAGTGTGTATTTAGTGTGTATTTGAGGTGTGTATTTAGTGTGTATTTGGGGTGTATTTAGTGTGTATTTAGTGTGTATTTAGTGTGTATTTGGGGTGTGTATTTGGGGTGTGTATTTAGTGTGTATTTAGTGTGTATTTGGGGTGTGTATTTAGTGTGTATTTAGTGTGTATTTGGGGTGTGTATTTAGCGTGTATTTAGTGTGTATTTAGTGTGTATTTGGGGTGTGTATTTATTGTGTATTTGGGGTGTGTATTTAGTGTGTATTTAGTGTGTATTTGGGGTGTGTATTTGGGGTGTGTATTTAGTGTGTATTTAGTATGTATTTGGGGTATATATTTAGTGTGTATTTAGTGTGTATTTGGGGCGTGTATTTAGTCTGTATTTGGGGTGTATTTAGTGTGTATTTGGGGTGTATTTGGGGTGTGTATTTAGTGTGTATTGGGGTGTGTATTTAGTGTGTATTTAGCGTGTATTTGGGGTGTGTATTTAGTGTGTATTTAGCGTGTATTTAGTGTGTATTTGCGGTGTGTATTTAGTGTGTATTGGGGTGTGTATTTAGCGTGTATTTAGCGTGTATTTGGGGTGTGTATTTAGTGTGTATTTAGCGTGTATTTAGTGTGTATTTGGGGTGTGTATTTAGTGTGTATTTAGTGTGTATTTAGTGTGTATTTGGGGTGTGTATTTAGCGTGTATTTAGCGTGTATTTGGGGTGTGTATTTAGCGTGTATTTAGTGTGTATTTAGTGTGTATTTGGGGTCTGTTTTTAGTGTGTATTTGGGGTGTGTATTTAGTGTGTATTTAGTGTGTATTTGGGGTGTGTATTTAGTGTGTATTTAGTGTGTATTTAGTGTGTATTTAGTGTGTATTGGGGTGTGTATTTAGCGTGTATTTAGCGTGTATTTGGGGTGTGTATTTAGTGTGTATTTAGCGTGTATTTAGTGTGTATTTGGGGTGTGTATTTAGTGTTTATTTAGTGTGTATTTAGTGTGTATTGGGGTGTGTATTTAGCGTGTATTTAGCGTGTATTTGGGGTGTGTATTTAGTGTGTATTTAGCGTGTATTTAGGGTGTGTATTTAGCGTGTATTTAGTGTGTATTTAGTGTGTATTTGGGGTGTGTATTTAGTGTGTATTTAGTGTGTATTTGGGGTGTGTATTTAGTGTGTATTTAGCGTGTACTTAGTGTGTATTTAGTGTGTATTTGGGGTGTGTATTTAGTGTGTATTTGGGGTGTGTATTTAGTGTGTATTTAGTGTGTATTTAGTGTGTATTTAGTGTGTATTTAGTGTGTATTGGGGTGTGTATTTAGCGTGTATTTAGCGTGTATTTGGGGTGTGTATTTAGTGTGTATTTAGTGTGTATTTGGGGTGTGTATTTAGTGTGTATTTGGGGTGTGTATTTAGCGTGTATTTAGCGTGTATTTGGGGTGTGTATTTAGCGTGTATTTAGTGTTTATTTAGTGTGTATTTGGGGTCTGTTTTTAGTGTGTATTTGGGGTGTGTATTTAGTGTGTATTTAGTGTGTATTTGGGGTGTGTATTTAGTGTGTATTTAGTGTGTATTTAGTGTGTATTTAGTGTGTATTGGGGTGTGTATTTAGCGTGTATTTAGCGTGTATTTGGGGTGTGTATTTAGTGTGTATTTAGCGTGTATTTAGTGTGTATTTGGGGTGTGTATTTAGTGTTTATTTAGTGTGTATTTAGTGTGTATTGGGGTGTGTATTTAGCGTGTATTTAGCGTGTATTTGGGGTGTGTATTTAGTGTGTATTTAGCGTGTATTTAGGGTGTGTATTTAGCGTGTATTTAGTGTGTATTTAGTGTGTATTTGGGGTGTGTATTTAGTGTGTATTTGGGGTGTGTATTTAGTGTGTATTTAGTGTGTATTTAGTGTGTATTTAGTGTGTATTTGGGGTGTGTATTTATTGTGTATTTGGGGTGTGTATTTAGTGTGTATTTGGGGTGTGTATTTAGTGTGTATTTAGTGTGTATTTAGTGTGTATTTGGGGTGTGTATTTAGTGTGTATTTATTGTGTATTTAGGATGTGTATTTATTGTGTATTTGGGGTGTGTATTTATTGTGTATTTGGGGTGTGTATTTACTGTGTATTTGGGGTGTGTATTTATTGTGTATTTGGAGTGTGTATTTAGTGTGTATTTGGGGTGTGTATTTAGTGTGTATTTGGGGTGTGTATTTAGTGTGTATTTAGTGTGTATTTGGGGTGTGTATTTAGTGTGGATTTAGCGTGTATTTAGTGTGTATTTGGGGTGTGTATTTAGTGTGTATTTGGGGTGTGTATTTAGTGTGTATTTATTGTTTATTTGGGGTGTGTATTTAGTGTGTATTTGGGGTGTGTATTTAGTGTGTATTTGAGGTGTGTATTTAGTGTGTATTTGGGGTGTATTTAGTGTGTATTTAGTGTGTATTTGGGGTGTGTATTTAGTGTGTATTTGGGGTGTGTATTTAGTGTATATTTAGTGTGTAATTAGTGTGTAATTAGTGTGTATTTGTGTGTAATTAGTGTGTATTTAGTGTGTATTTGAGGTGTGTATTTAGTGTGTATTTGGGGTGTATTTAGTGTGTATTTAGTGTGTATTTAGTGTGTATTTGGGGTGTGTATTTGGGGTGTGTATTTAGTGTGTATTTAGTGTGTATTTGGGGTGTGTATTTAGTGTGTATTTAGTGTGTATTTGGGGTGTGTATTTAGCGTGTATTTAGTGTGTATTTAGTGTGTATTTGGGGTGTGTATTTAGCGTTATTTAGTGTGTATTTGGGGTGTGTATTTATTGTGTATTTGGGGTGTGTATTTAGTGTGTATTTAGTGTGTATTTGGGGTGTGTATTTGGGGTGTGTATTTAGTGTGTATTTAGTATGTATTTGGGGTATATATTTAGTGTGTATTTAGTGTGTATTTGGGGCGTGTATTTAGTCTGTATTTGGGGTGTATTTAGTGTGTATTTGGGGTGTATTTGGGGTGTGTATTTAGTGTGTATTGGGGTGTGTATTTAGTGTGTATTTAGCGTGTATTTGGGGTGTGTATTTAGTGTGTATTTAGCGTGTATTTAGTGTGTATTTGGGGTGTGTATTTAGTGTGTATTGGGGTGTGTATTTAGCGTGTATTTAGCGTGTATTTGGGGTGTGTATTTAGTGTGTATTTAGCGTGTATTTAGTGTGTATTTGGGGTGTGTATTTAGTGTGTATTTAGTGTGTATTTAGTGTGTATTTAGTGTGTATTTGGGGTGTGTATTTAGTGTGTATTTGGGGTGTGTATTTAGCGTGTATTTAGCGTGTATTTGGGGTGTGTATTTAGCGTGTATTTGGGGTGTGTATTTAGTGTGTATTTAGTGTGTATTTGGGGTGTGTATTTAGTGTGTATTTAGTGTGTATTTAGTGTGTATTTAGTGTGTATTGGGGTGTGTATTTAGCGTGTATTTAGCGTGTATTTGGGGTGTGTATTTAGTGTGTATTTAGCGTGTATTTAGTGTGTATTTGGGGTGTGTATTTAGTGTTTATTTAGTGTGTATTTAGTGTGTATTGGGGTGTGTATTTAGCGTGTATTTAGCGTGTATTTGGGGTGTGTATTTAGTGTGTATTTAGCGTGTATTTAGGGTGTGTATTTAGCGTGTATTTAGTGTGTATTTAGTGTGTATTTGGGGTGTGTATTTAGTGTGTATTTAGTGTGTATTTGGGGTGTGTATTTAGTGTGTATTTAGCGTGTACTTAGTGTGTATTTAGTGTGTATTTGGGGTGTGTATTTAGTGTGTATTTGGGGTGTGTATTTAGTGTGTATTTAGTGTGTATTTAGTGTGTATTTAGTGTGTATTTAGTGTGTATTGGGGTGTGTATTTAGCGTGTATTTAGCGTGTATTTGGGGTGTGTATTTAGTGTGTATTTAGTGTGTATTTGGGGTGTGTATTTAGTGTGTATTTGGGGTGTGTATTTAGCGTGTATTTAGCGTGTATTTGGGGTGTGTATTTAGCGTGTATTTAGTGTTTATTTAGTGTGTATTTGGGGTGTGTATTTAGCGTGTATTTAGCGTGTATTTGGGGTGTGTATTTAGCGTGTATTTAGTGTTTATTTAGTGTGTATTTGGGGTCTGTTTTTAGTGTGTATTTGGGGTGTGTATTTAGTGTGTATTTAGTGTGTATTTGGGGTGTGTATTTAGTGTGTATTTAGTGTGTATTTAGTGTGTATTTAGTGTGTATTGGGGTGTGTATTTAGCGTGTATTTAGCGTGTATTTGGGGTGTGTATTTAGTGTGTATTTAGCGTGTATTTAGTGTGTATTTGGGGTGTGTATTTAGTGTTTATTTAGTGTGTATTTAGTGTGTATTGGGGTGTGTATTTAGCGTGTATTTAGCGTGTATTTGGGGTGTGTATTTAGTGTGTATTTAGCGTGTATTTAGGGTGTGTATTTAGCGTGTATTTAGTGTGTATTTAGTGTGTATTTGGGGTGTGTATTTAGTGTGTATTTAGTGTGTATTTGGGGTGTGTATTTAGTGTGTATTTAGCGTGTACTTAGTGTGTATTTAGTGTGTATTTGGGGTGTGTATTTAGTGTGTATTTGGGGTGTGTATTTAGTGTGTATTTAGTGTGTATTTAGTGTGTATTTAGTGTGTATTTAGTGTGTATTGGGGTGTGTATTTAGCGTGTATTTAGCGTGTATTTGGGGTGTGTATTTAGTGTGTATTTAGTGTGTATTTGGGGTGTGTATTTAGTGTGTATTTGGGGTGTGTATTTAGCGTGTATTTAGCGTGTATTTGGGGTGTGTATTTAGCGTGTATTTAGTGTTTATTTAGTGTGTATTTGGGGTCTGTTTTTAGTGTGTATTTGGGGTGTGTATTTAGTGTGTATTTAGTGTGTATTTGGGGTGTGTATTTAGTGTGTATTTAGTGTGTATTTAGTGTGTATTTAGTGTGTATTGGGGTGTGTATTTAGCGTGTATTTAGCGTGTATTTGGGGTGTGTATTTAGTGTGTATTTAGCGTGTATTTAGTGTGTATTTGGGGTGTGTATTTAGTGTTTATTTAGTGTGTATTTAGTGTGTATTGGGGTGTGTATTTAGCGTGTATTTAGCGTGTATTTGGGGTGTGTATTTAGTGTGTATTTAGCGTGTATTTAGGGTGTGTATTTAGCGTGTATTTAGTGTGTATTTAGTGTGTATTTGGGGTGTGTATTTAGTGTGTATTTGGGGTGTGTATTTAGTGTGTATTTAGTGTGTATTTAGTGTGTATTTAGTGTGTATTTGGGGTGTGTATTTATTGTGTATTTGGGGTGTGTATTTAGTGTGTATTTGGGGTGTGTATTTAGTGTGTATTTAGTGTGTATTTAGTGTGTATTTGGGGTGTGTATTTAGTGTGTATTTATTGTGTATTTAGGATGTGTATTTATTGTGTATTTGGGGTGTGTATTTATTGTGTATTTGGGGTGTGTATTTACTGTGTATTTGGGGTGTGTATTTATTGTGTATTTGGAGTGTGTATTTAGTGTGTATTTGGGGTGTGTATTTAGTGTGTATTTGGGGTGTGTATTTAGTGTGTATTTAGTGTGTATTTGGGGTGTGTATTTAGTGTGGATTTAGCGTGTATTTAGTGTGTATTTGGGGTGTGTATTTAGTGTGTATTTGGGGTGTGTATTTAGTGTGTATTTATTGTTTATTTGGGGTGTGTATTTAGTGTGTATTTGGGGTGTGTATTTAGTGTGTATTTGAGGTGTGTATTTAGTGTGTATTTGGGGTGTATTTAGTGTGTATTTAGTGTGTATTTGGGGTGTGTATTTAGTGTGTATTTGGGGTGTGTATTTAGTGTATATTTAGTGTGTAATTAGTGTGTAATTAGTGTGTATTTGTGTGTAATTAGTGTGTATTTAGTGTGTATTTGAGGTGTGTATTTAGTGTGTATTTGGGGTGTATTTAGTGTGTATTTAGTGTGTATTTAGTGTGTATTTGGGGTGTGTATTTGGGGTGTGTATTTAGTGTGTATTTAGTGTGTATTTGGGGTGTGTATTTAGTGTGTATTTAGTGTGTATTTGGGGTGTGTATTTAGCGTGTATTTAGTGTGTATTTAGTGTGTATTTGGGGTGTGTATTTAGCGTTATTTAGTGTGTATTTGGGGTGTGTATTTATTGTGTATTTGGGGTGTGTATTTAGTGTGTATTTAGTGTGTATTTGGGGTGTGTATTTGGGGTGTGTATTTAGTGTGTATTTAGTATGTATTTGGGGTATATATTTAGTGTGTATTTAGTGTGTATTTGGGGCGTGTATTTAGTCTGTATTTGGGGTGTATTTAGTGTGTATTTGGGGTGTATTTGGGGTGTGTATTTAGTGTGTATTGGGGTGTGTATTTAGTGTGTATTTAGCGTGTATTTGGGGTGTGTATTTAGTGTGTATTTAGCGTGTATTTAGTGTGTATTTGGGGTGTGTATTTAGTGTGTATTGGGGTGTGTATTTAGCGTGTATTTAGCGTGTATTTGGGGTGTGTATTTAGTGTGTATTTAGCGTGTATTTAGTGTGTATTTGGGGTGTGTATTTAGTGTGTATTTAGTGTGTATTTAGTGTGTATTTAGTGTGTATTTGGGGTGTGTATTTAGTGTGTATTTGGGGTGTGTATTTAGCGTGTATTTAGCGTGTATTTGGGGTGTGTATTTAGCGTGTATTTAGTGTGTATTTAGTGTGTATTTGGGGTCTGTTTTTAGTGTGTATTTGGGGTGTGTATTTAGTGTGTATTTAGTGTGTATTTGGGGTGTGTATTTAGTGTGTATTTAGTGTGTATTTAGTGTGTATTTAGTGTGTATTGGGGTGTGTATTTAGCGTGTATTTAGCGTGTATTTGGGGTGTGTATTTAGTGTGTATTTAGCGTGTATTTAGTGTGTATTTGGGGTGTGTATTTAGTGTTTATTTAGTGTGTATTTAGTGTGTATTGGGGTGTGTATTTAGCGTGTATTTAGCGTGTATTTGGGGTGTGTATTTAGTGTGTATTTAGCGTGTATTTAGGGTGTGTATTTAGCGTGTATTTAGTGTGTATTTAGTGTGTATTTGGGGTGTGTATTTAGTGTGTATTTAGTGTGTATTTGGGGTGTGTATTTAGTGTGTATTTAGCGTGTACTTAGTGTGTATTTAGTGTGTATTTGGGGTGTGTATTTAGTGTGTATTTGGGGTGTGTATTTAGTGTGTATTTAGTGTGTATTTAGTGTGTATTTAGTGTGTATTTAGTGTGTATTGGGGTGTGTATTTAGCGTGTATTTAGCGTGTATTTGGGGTGTGTATTTAGTGTGTATTTAGTGTGTATTTGGGGTGTGTATTTAGTGTGTATTTGGGGTGTGTATTTAGCGTGTATTTAGCGTGTATTTGGGGTGTGTATTTAGCGTGTATTTAGTGTTTATTTAGTGTGTATTTGGGGTGTGTATTTAGCGTGTATTTAGCGTGTATTTGGGGTGTGTATTTAGCGTGTATTTAGTGTTTATTTAGTGTGTATTTGGGGTCTGTTTTTAGTGTGTATTTGGGGTGTGTATTTAGTGTGTATTTAGTGTGTATTTGGGGTGTGTATTTAGTGTGTATTTAGTGTGTATTTAGTGTGTATTTAGTGTGTATTGGGGTGTGTATTTAGCGTGTATTTAGCGTGTATTTGGGGTGTGTATTTAGTGTGTATTTAGCGTGTATTTAGTGTGTATTTGGGGTGTGTATTTAGTGTTTATTTAGTGTGTATTTAGTGTGTATTGGGGTGTGTATTTAGCGTGTATTTAGCGTGTATTTGGGGTGTGTATTTAGTGTGTATTTAGCGTGTATTTAGGGTGTGTATTTAGCGTGTATTTAGTGTGTATTTAGTGTGTATTTGGGGTGTGTATTTAGTGTGTATTTGGGGTGTGTATTTAGTGTGTATTTAGTGTGTATTTAGTGTCTATTTAGTGTGTATTTGGGGTGTGTTTTTATTGTGTATTTGGGGTGTGTATTTAGTGTGTATTTGGGGTGTGTATTTAGTGTGTATTTAGTGTGTATTTAATGTGTATTTGGGGTGTGTATTTAGTGTGTATTTATTGTGTATTTAGGATGTGTATTTATTGTGTATTTGGGGTGTGTATTTATTGTGTATTTGGGGTGTGTATTTACTGTGTATTTGGGGTGTGTATTTATTGTGTATTTGGAGTGTGTATTTAGTGTGTATGTGGGGTGTGTATTTAGTGTGTATTTGGGGTGTGTATTTAGCGTGTATTTAGTGTGTATTTGGGGTGTGTATTTAGTGTGGATTTAGCGTGTATTTAGTGTGTATTTGGGGTGTGTATTTAGTGTGTATTTGGGGTGTGTATTTTGTGTGTATTTAGTGTGTATTTGGGGTGTGTATTTAGTGTGTATTTGGGGTGTGTATTTAGTGTGTATTTAGTGTGTATTTGGGGTGTGTATTTGGGGTGTGTATTTAGTGTGTATTTAGTGTGTATTTGGGGTGTGTATTTAGTGTGTATTTAGTGTGTATTTAGTGTGTATTTTGTGTGTATTTAGTGTGTATTTGGGTTGTGTATTTAGTGTGTATTTAGTGTGTATTTGGAGTGTGTATTTAGTGTGTATTTTGTGTGTATTTAGTGTGTATTTGGGTTGTGTATTTAGTGTGTATTTGGAGTGTGTATTTAGTGTGTATTTGGGGTGTGTATTTAGTGTGTATTTAGTGTGTATTTGGGGTGTATTTAGGGTGTGTATTTCGTGTGTATTTAGTGTGTATTTAATCTGTATTTGGGGCGTGTATTTAGTGTGTATTTGGGGTGTATTTAGTGTGTATTTAATCTGTATTTAGCGTGTATTTGGGGTGTGTATTTAGCATGTATTTAGTGTGTATTTAGTGTGTATTTAGTGTGTATTTAGCGTGTATTTAGTGTATTTGGGGTGTATTTGGGGTGTGTATTTAGTGTGTATTGGGGTGTGTATTTAGCGTGTATTTAGCGTGTATTTGGGGTGTGTATTTAGTGTGTATTTAGCGTGTATTTAGTGTGTATTTGGGGTGTGTATTTAGTGTGTATTTGGGGTGTGTATTTAGCGTGTATTTAGCGTGTATTTAGCGTGTATTTGGGGTGTGTATTTAGTGTGTATTTAGCGTGTATTTAGTGTGTATTTGGGGTGTGTATTTAGTGTTTATTTAGTGTGTATTTAGTGTGTATTGGGGTGTGTATTTAGCGTGTATTTAGCGTGTATTTGGGGTGTGTATTTAGTGTGTATTTAGCGTGTATTTAGGGTGTGTATTTAGCGTGTATTTAGTGTGTATTTAGTGTGTATTTGGGGTGTGTATTTAGTGTGTATTTAGTGTGTATTTGGGGTGTGTATTTAGTGTGTATTTAGTGTGTATTTAGTGTGTATTTAGTGTGTATTTGGGGTGTGTATTTAGTGTGTATTTAGTGTGTATTTAGTGTGTATTTGGGGTGTGTATTTGGGGTGTGTATTTAGTGTGTATTTAGCGTGTACTTAGTGTGTATTTAGTGTGTATTTGGGGTGTGTATTTAGTGTGTATTTGGGGTGTGTATTTAGTGTGTATTTAGTGTGTATTTAGTGTGTATTGGGGTGTGTATTTAGCGTGTATTTAGCGTGTATTTGGGGTGTGTATTTAGTGTGTATTTAGCGTGTATTTAGTGTGTATTTGGGGTGTGTATTTAGTGTGTATTTGGGGTGTGTATTTAGCGTGTATTTAGCGTGTATTTGGGGTGTGTATTTAGCGTGTATTTAGTGTGTATTTAGTGTGTATTTGGGGTCTGTTTTTAGTGTGTATTTGGGGTGTGTATTTAGTGTGTATTTAGTGTGTATTTGGGGTGTGTATTTAGTGTGTATTTAGTGTGTATTTAGTGTGTATTTAGTGTGTATTGGGGTGTGTATTTAGCGTGTATTTAGCGTGTATTTGGGGTGTGTATTTAGTGTGTATTTAGCGTGTATTTAGTGTGTATTTGGGGTGTGTATTTAGTGTTTATTTAGTGTGTATTTAGTGTGTATTGGGGTGTGTATTTAGCGTGTATTTAGCGTGTATTTGGGGTGTGTATTTAGTGTGTATTTAGCGTGTATTTAGGGTGTGTATTTAGCGTGTATTTAGTGTGTATTTAGTGTGTATTTGGGGTGTGTATTTAGTGTGTATTTGGGGTGTGTATTTAGTGTGTATTTAGTGTGTATTTAGTGTGTATTTAGTGTGTATTTGGGGTGTGTATTTATTGTGTATTTGGGGTGTGTATTTAGTGTGTATTTGGGGTGTGTATTTAGTGTGTATTTAGTGTGTATTTGGGGTGTGTATTTAGTGTGTATTTATTGTGTATTTAGGATGTGTATTTATTGTGTATTTGGGGTGTGTATTTATTGTGTATTTGGGGTGTGTATTTACTGTGTATTTGGGGTGTGTATTTATTGTGTATTTGGAGTGTGTATTTAGTGTGTATTTGGGGTGTGTATTTAGTGTGTATTTGGGGTGTGTATTTAGCGTGTATTTAGTGTGTATTTGGGGTGTGTATTTAGTGTGGATTTAGCGTGTATTTAGTGTGTATTTGGGGTGTGTATTTAGTGTGTATTTGGGGTGTGTATTTTGTGTGTATTTAGTGTGTATTTGGGGTGTGTATTTAGTGTGTATTTGGGGTGTGTATTTAGTGTGTATTTAGTGTGTATTTGGGGTGTGTATTTAGTGTGTATTTAGTGTGTAATTAGTGTGTATTTGGGGTGTGTATTTAGTGTGTATTTAGTGTGTATTTGGGGTGTGTATTTAGTGTGTATTTAGTGTGTATTTAGTGTGTATTTAGTGTGTATTTGGGGTGTGTATTTAGTGTGTATTTAGTGTGTATTTGGTGTGTGTATTTGGGGTGTGTATTTTGTGTGTATTTGGGGTGTGTATTTAGTGTGTATTTAGTGTGTATTTGGGGTGTGTATTTGGGGTGTGTATTTAGTGTGTATTTGGGGTGTGTATTTAGTGTGTATTTAGTGTGTATTTGGGGTGTGTATTTAGTGTGTATTTGGGGTGTATTTGGGGTGTGTAATTAGTGTGTATTTGGGGTGTGTATTTAGTGTGTATTTAGTGTGTATTTGGGGTGTGTATTTAGTGTGTATTTGGGGTGTGTAATTAGTGTGTATTTGGGGTGTGTATTTAGCGTGTATTTGGGGTGTGTAATTAGTGTGTATTTGGGGTGTGTATTTAGCGTGTATTTAGTGTGTATTTAGTGTGTATTTGGGGTGTGTATTTATTGTGTATTTGGGGTGTGTATTTAGTGTGTATTTCGTGTGTATTTGGGGTGTGTATTTTGTGTATATTTCGTGTGTATTTGGGGTGTGTATTTAGTGTGTATTTCGTGTGCATTTGGGGTGTGTATTTTGTGTATATTTCGTGTGTATATGGGGTGTGTAGCCCTGCAGCAAACAGGTCCATCAAAGTGTCTTCAGCCTTTGTTTCTAACGTTCAGTAAACCTCTGGTAAAGCAGCAGCTTTGATTCCAGCTCAGGTTTATTGATCAGAGCAGAGCAGGGATTGAAATCAGAGACACAACCTCAACTGAATCTTCTGCAGTTATTGATCAGATATTGATTAGATCCAGACAGACAGCAGCTTCACACGGTTGTCTCTTTATTTTATCTTTTCTCGTCTTTTCTTTCTAAAGCATGAATGGTGTCTGGTGATGGACCTGATGCAGCGATTTCACCAACCAGAGCCCAACATTTCACTGATGGAGGGACAATGAAAAGAACATTTTCACAAAATAAGTTCTGGGTGGGAAATGGAACTAATAATAATAATAACAATAACACTATATTACCATCCTACTATAACAATCTGGTCCTATCTTCTTCTCTTTCTCTAACTCTCCTTTGCAAATTGCCTCAGCATCTTCAAATGTTTTAAACCCTGTAATTAAATGTTATAATAATGTTATTTACAGTAATAGCAGTAGTTATAGTATTCTTCCATATGTATTTATTGTATATTCATACATAAGGCAAATGATCATATATTAATGAGGTAAATCTAGTAAAATCTCTGATGCCCCTCCTCCCTCCTCCTAGTTGCTATGGTAACCTCCATCGCTCGTTACAGATCATTAGGTCTGATCTGAACCAGTTAAACTGGTAGAAAGAGGCTGATTCTGCACTAAAGTTGAAGCAGTTACTGGCTGCTACATGTTTGATTAGTTTCTACTATGTTAGCCAGCTGTTAGCTGACCGGTCTGCTAATTGACCATAAGCCACTGGCCCCACCCACTGGAAAACAGCATCTGGACCAAACCACTTTGAGGAGTAAGTATAAGTATAATTATTCAATATTTTTTTTACATCCTGATGTTTCACTAACATAAATTAATGAGGAGAATGTTTCATCTCCATCTAATATCTGACCAGACAAAACGAAAGGAAGTGGAACATTTTTCAGTGATTTTAGTGAATTAGTATGAAGAAAAATAAAAAACAGGTTTAAAACACATTGTAACGCATGTTACTGACATTTATACCAAGTCAAATATCACCATTTTTTCCCTATAATGCCTTATATTAGTAATACAGCAAGAATCACAACGCATTACAGCATGATGGTGTGAGGAGGTGTAGGGAGATGTGAGGAGGTGTGAAGAAGGGTAGGGAGGTGTGAGGAGGTGTAGGGAGGTGTGAGGAGGTGTGAAGAAGGGTAGGGAGGTGTGAGGAGGTGTAGGGAGGTGTGAGGAGGTATAGGGAGGTGTGAGGGGGTGTGAAGAAGGGTAGGGAGGTGTGAGGAGGTGTAGGAAGGTGTGAGGAGGTGTGAAGAAGGGTAGGGAGGTGTGAGGAGGTGTGAAGAAGGGTAGGGAGGTGTGAGGAGGTGTATGTTGGTTCAGATCATAACAAACAGTAAACTCAGCTGTTTTTCACTCCTCTAAATGTTGTAAATGTAAATGATGGACTTCTGGTTGCTGTGATACAACATGAGAACGTGTTTTTACTGAGCTCCTCACCAACATTAATAATAACTATATAAGCAGCTATTTAATATAAAGACATCATGTTACACTCATAACTGAATCCAGGACCTCACACCAGGTTTGAAATTGTGACTACATGCTAGCTGAAAATGTCTAAAGTACCCCGGAAAACGACCGACACAAGGGCTAGCTCTCGGGCTAGCCTGGAGGCTAACGTGGCATCTGATGCTGATGATGTAAGTCTCTTCCTCTGATATCCAGGATAAGGTTGCGATGCACCACCTTCGTCTTCCTGTTATTATCCTCCAGCTTGTAGATATGGGTCTGCGGGTTGCTGTCCACGACAGTGTAGACTGGCGGTTCCCACTTGTTTGCAAGTTTCTTCTTTCCCCTCTCACCTTTGTGGGCAAGGAGTACTCTGTCTCCCACATTCAAGCAAGTCCCCTTGACCTTGTGATTGTAACCTCTGGCTTGCTTGTCCTGCTCCTTGATGGCATGTCTCTGGGCGATATCAGCTGCCTCATGGAGGTGGGACATAAGCGTTGTCACATAGCTGCTGTAGTCAACAACCACTGGATCGTGTAGGACCTGTTTGAACATCACATCGATGGGAAGTCTTGGAATGCGACCGAACATTAGATGAAAAGGTGCGTATCCAGTTGTTTTGTGCACCGTCGCATTGTATGCAAATGTCAGTGTCTGGATTTGCTGGGGCCACTTGGCTTTCTCCCTCAGTGGCAGTGAACGGAGCATACTCCCCAGAGTTCTGTTAAATCTCTCAGTTCCTCCATTCACCATGGGGTGGTATCCTGTAGTGTGTGACTTGGAGACTCCTGACAGCTTGAGCAGTTCTGCAGTGAGCTCACTCTCAAAATTGGCTCCCTGATCTGTGTGAATTTGTCCTGGAAATCCGTACACATAGAAGACGTTGTCCCATAACTTCCTAGGTGCAGGGAAAGGCATGAGCTTTGCAAGTTGGTTGGTGCAGGGAAAGGCATGAGCTAACTTTGTAAAATGATCAGTCAGGACAAGGACATCAACCGAGCGTTGTTTGTTGTCCTCCACACTCCAGAAATCCAGACACACTAGTTCCATAGGAGCGGAAGTCCTGATACTTTCGAGCAGAGTTCTAGCAGAAGGGTCCGGTGTCTTGGCCAGGATGCACCTCTGACAGCACTTTACATAGTCTTTGATCTGATGCTCCTGGGCCAAAAGAACCGCTGTCTTGCCAGGTGAATCGTTCTTGCCTGTCCTTGATGTCCGGCCAGATCATGCACACCACTCAAGGCCTTTCCAATTAGATTCTGGGGCAAGACAAACTGTTGTTTCTTCTGCCTGCTCAAGGGGTCCTTGGCGACTCTGTAAAGCACTCCATCTACGACTTTAAGTCTCTCCCACTGCTTGACAAGCACCAGGGCGTCTCTGTCCAGACTGTCTTTCTCTCGCCTTGAAGGTCTCCTCCCATGACTCAGAAACGGCATGATTTTAGAGATTCCAAGGTCCAGGTCTTGGCTCTGTCGGAGCTCTTCCAATGAGAAGACTGGTAGCAGATCCTGCCCAGGTGGAACCAGATGTTGCACGAACTGAATCAGTTCTGTTGCCCTGGACTCTGCAGCTTCATCCCAGTGATCATGAGAATCGAGGACGGCCTTCACAACGTTGTGACACAAAGGTTGGCAACTTTTGGATGCGGCACCCTGTTTTGTCTTCTTTGTCCGGTGACACTGGACTTTCAAGCGAAAAGCGTTCTGGACTCCACTTGCCCCAACTCCATCAGACTCTGCAAGCAGGTTGTTGTAGGACTCTGTGAGGAGTCTTTCCCCACTGTCTTAGCAAACGGGTCCCGAATGAGAGCATCAGCCACTACATTCTTGGTTCCTGCAATGTGCTTCAAACTGAAGGTGTAAGGAGCAAGTTTTGCAACCCATCGTTGTTCACAGGCATCGAGTTTGGGCTTGGTCATTATGTATGTGAGTGGATTGTTGTCCGTCCATACTGTGAAGGAATTGCCTTTCAGCCAGTGGCTGAACTTGTCACAGACACTCCAGTTCAGCGCCAAAAAACCCGAGCCGATGAGCTGGATAATTCTTCTGAGAGCTGCTCAGGGTCTTACTTGCGAATGCTATGGGTCGTGCCTTACTAGGGTTAGGGTTACCTAACCCATCCAGGGAAGCATCGGTTGACAGAATCAGGGGACGCGAAAAGTCGGGATGTGCAAAGACCACACAGTTCAGCAGACTGCCTTGAAGACTGATGAAGGCGGTGTCACACTCTGCAGTCCAATCATCAGGTCTGAGTTTCCTGAACGTTCCTGCATTCACATCGATCTTCTTCCTTCCCCTTCTCTTTTGACCAGCAGTCAGCGCAAAGAGTGACTTGGCAATGGGGACTTGACCCTCTGCACTGAGAGTGTACACCCGTCATCTTCCATGAGGTCAGACTTTGACATCTTGGATATTCCACCTTCGCAGGATCCACAGCTACACCACTACTATCTATGATAAGACCCAGGAATTTGACAGACGACCGCATCAGGTGGCACTTTTTCAGACTCAACTTCAGGTTGTTGTCTTGCAGACGCTGGAAGACGACCTCTAACCACTGTAGGGTTTCCATCCTTTTTCCATACCATCACCAGCGGTGATGCATACTCGCTGACAGACTTCCGGATTATCCCTTGCTCCTCCATTTCGGTCAAAACCTGTCGCAGTTTCTGGTAGTGAGCAGGGGGTACTCTTCAGTAAGGAAAGCAAAACAGGCTTTCATCGAACAGTCTGATGTGGTGGACAAAGCCCTTTGCTTCGCCGCAGTCCATTTCATGCTTGGAGAAGACATCGTTGTAGTGCTCAAGCAGCTGGACCAGCTTCTCCTTCCCAGTTGGACTAATCAGACAGGGCCGTATGTTGAGGCCGTCAACACCAACATCTCGCAGTCTCTGTTCGAAGTCTGAAGTGCTGGTTGATGTCTGGTGCTTGACTGGAACGGTCTTGTCAACCTGGCTGAAGCCTTGGAACAGCTCAAAATCTTCCACAGCTAAGCAGGGTGACACATCTGTCAGCTTACAGTTCCTCTTCAGTGTGACTGGCCTATCGGACAGGTTGGTGACCTTCATGGTGATCCACCTATCACCCCACAGAGGTGTCACGACACGGCCAACCATGATGTTTCACGCCATGGACCTGGATGAGGTCGGTCCACAATCACGGTGCTTCCTGGTGACATGGGAGTATCGCTAGGCAGCTTACCCCAAACGAGGTGCTCTTGCATCGCTAGAAGGGTGACTGACTCTTTGAGCTTGACTGTGCCAACTTTGTTCGGTAGCACCTCACCCATCCGACGGGATGTGTTGGCCATGAGGTCCAAGAACTGCTCACACTCTGGAGATGAGGAAAGGCTGCAGACGGAAATAAGGCGCCAGTAATTGTCACTGTTCTTCAACTTGCGCATGAGAAACTTGATAACATTCGTGCTGATTATTAGATCATCTCGCTGGCCTGGCACCACAAGGATTGGAACGATGCAGCTCTCCCCATAGATCTTCAGTTCAACCTCGTACATGCACTTCGGCTTAGTGAGCTTTCCTTCACAATCCACCAAAACCACTTCCTGAGTCATCTGTTTTCTTTCTGACAATACTTTCTCCCTGAGCATGCTCTTCTCTGCTTCTTCACTAAAAGTGCAGGCCATGGAACTCGAATCAAGCATACCTTTCATCTGGAATGTGTTGTTCACATTGACTGGAGTGTAGAACAGCTCATCGTATGGTTCAATTCTGTGTATGTTCTGTGCTACCACCTTTACACCAGCCGGTGCTGCGCTGCACACTTTCACATAACACTGTTCAATTTCACTGTCACTTTTGCGGGTTTGTTTGTCATCACCCATACGTCCCTTCTTCCAGTGCGGGCCTAGCAGTTTAAAGGCTGCTGCTTTGGAGGTGGATGTGTGCTCTGGTCTTCCCATCCAGGAGTGGAACTGGAACAATTTTTCTTGACATGTCCTGGCCTGTAGCATGACAGACATAGGCGGTCTCATCGGCAGTGAGCTAGGGTGGAGTTCCACAGACTTGCAAACCTTACACTGCTGGCGGGTTATACTGAGGCGTCGATCTTGATGCATCCGGGTCACGGCACCAATGTGACCGGTCTTGGGCGTACTCAGTAACTGCGTTGTGTTTACAGAGTGGACACAGGGATTTGGGATGCCATTTAGCCATCACTGGCATATATATTTCTTCTTCTCAGCTGCACAGAAATAAACGGGACACACACATACAGCAGGCGTTAGCATAATGCACCTCTGCATCACACCAACTTCTCCTCAGCGGGCTACCGGCAATAGGAAGAAGGGGAAGTAAACACAGGTAGAAGACGTTACAGAAACAGGAAGTGAGGAACTTCAAAATAAAAGTACAACAAAAAGGTAATTAAGGTAATACAAAATAAAAGTGACAATAAATAATACAATGTGAGGGGATCTTTGGTGGAATGCATTTACTGCATATCTTATATACCTGCTACATATATATGGGTATAGGTGTGTGTGTATGTATATGTGTATGTATGTATGGGTGTACATATGTATATATGTGTATAGATGTGTGTATATGTATGTATGTAGGTATATATATGTGTGTGTGTGTGTGTGTGTGTGTGTGTGGGTGTGTGAGACTATATTGTATATTTAGTTTGGTTTTAAGCTGGTGGGGCTGGTTAAGCTGTTTTTTTTGGCAGGATGGCCATCCTTCTGTTAGGCTACAGCAGGGGTGGGCAATCCTGGTCCTGGAGGGCCGGTGTGGGTGCAGGATTTTATTCCAACCAAGAAGTTACACACCTGATTCTGGTGACATCTGAATCAGGTGTGTAACTTCTTGGTTGGAACAAAATCCTGCACCCACACCAGCCCTGCAGGACCAGGATTGCCCACCCCTGGGCTACAGCAAGTTATTAAAAGGCTGAGGTTACCTACATAGGGTGGGGCATAATTAACGTGCTAGTTGGGGGATTAAATAGATGTGTACTTTGGATTACTATTCAGTTTAGCTGCAACATTTTATTCTGTTCATATGGTTTTGGTGAGACTCAGTCTGATAAGGTAAGCTTTTTGATGTTATGTGATAGGGTATGACTAGAGGTACATGCAACCTCTCTGTTGTGCATGTAGGGGCTATAAATAGTTATTAGTAGTAATTAATAGTTATCAAAGATGATTATTAATTATAAAAATATTAATTAAATGTATTAATTAAAAATTAATAAATTAAAAACGGGGCACCACCGGATGAACCGGACTAATAACTATAATGACCAGTCTCATAAAATTATTACCTTATAATTAGCTTTATGTTAGAACATAAGTTAATAGAAGGTATAAAAAGGGAAGGTGTGAATCCGTACACTAGCCCAATCAACCAGCTCTTTGTGACAATACATGGACAAAATACAAGGAGGCTTCTCTTTAAATACACAAAAGAGTTTATTTACAAACAGTAAACACCTTACAATTAATACTGTTGTCAATATCCTCAACTATAACTAAAAGAGTATGGTAACTACAAAGACAGAATAAGCTAAGTATAACAGAGACAAACTAAGTAAACAGTGTAAATAGACAAAACCAAGCCAACAGCAGGGGGTTGTATGTGTGTGTGTGTGGGCGTGTGTGTGGGCGTGTGTGAGTGAGTGAGTGCGCGCGCGAGGTCGCAAAATGGCGGCTACGCCGGGACAAAGTGGGACTCTCAAGATGGCGGCTACGCCAGGAACGGGTGTTACGCCACTAGTGGTCACACTGTGACAATACACCCACGGATACTTGTGTGTGAGACAAGATGGCGACTTGTCCACGACACGTAATCCGAGACAAAGGAAGCGCGCAACTACACTTACGGATACTCATGGGTGAGACAAGATGGCGACTTGTCCACGGCACGTAATCCGGAGCAAAGAAAAGCACGAGGGCGTGCGTAGTGTGGTGCGTGTATGTGTTAATGTAAGTGTGTGAGTGTTCGTAGTAAGCGAGAGGATGGAGAGCGAAGAGAAGAGAGAGAGGATGAGAGTGAGAGAGCGAGCGGGAGAGAGAGAGAGAGAGAGAAGAGAGCGAGCGAGCGGACTCGGCGCTCAATCAGCTGATCACAGTAACAGAATAAACAGCGGAACGGACGCGGTGATCCTTACAAAAACAAGTGAAAACACTAATAAAACAACAACTAATATTCACTGCCCAGAAGATAACCTCTTACTGTGACGCAGGCTGTAGTTGTGGTGGTCCGGAGCTTGTTGATCCGGGCTTTGTTGGTCCGGAGCTGCAGCACGTCCTTTGCTGACAGTCCGGGGCTAGCGGCACGCTAGTGTCCTCTCACAGTCCGTGGCTCGGAGGGAGAGGGTCGCGACAGGGACAAAAGGAGGGAAACGTTGTGTCTCAGGTGTCCTTTCATAGGCGGGCGTCGCCTACATCCGCGGGAAACAGCTTGATCCGGGGGGTGACCGTCGATCAATCGGGTAGAAGAAAGTCTCGGCCAGCGAGGATTTCTTCTTACAGGCCTTCTGGAAATGCACGCGGTAACTATTCGCTCGGCTGCTGCTCGGTGTGCGCAGGCGGGTTGAGCGAGTGTTGTGTGCTTCCATTCGTCGCGCCCGTCAGCGCGACTGGAAAAAGCGCAGTTTGCAGGTCCTCCATGCATTTATAACCTTTGTGTCGTCACCGCCCAGTGACGCACTACAGCCAATCAGAGTCCGCTTTCTGTGGGACCCCTGCTGGGATTACCTGTGACGTAGTTGCTGGATCCGACGGAAACACGGGTGGCGCTGTTGAGTACCACCCGGGGCTCCTTTGTTTAGGGACACGTGGCAAAGGAGCACAACATATCCCCCCCTTTGATCGGAGGAGTGGGATGCGGGTCACAGTCCTTTGATCAACAGAAGGGTCGAGCAGTCCTGAGAATCTTTATGGAGAAAAAGAGTAATCCAACAGTTTATAGTTCATAGTTCATATGAAAAGGTACAGTAGAGGTTATCTCTGGCAGTGAACAGAGGCTACTTCTGGGCAGATTTCTAATCTAAACTAGCAATTCTACACATGTACAAACACACAATATAACAACAGCTTTGCCGCTTGAAATGTTTGCTCAGAAAGGAAAAAGGAAAAGAAGAGGAAAGAAAAGAGGAGGGAGTTGTTATGATGAGGTGGTTGACCCCTGGAGTGGAATGGAGTCAACCCGAGTGTTGGTGACAGACCCGTGTGTAAAACGTGGTTGCACTAGGCAGATGGAGTCAAGCTTTGCTTGTAACCGTTGGATATGTCTGTACATGAGGTGTGTGATGACTGCCGTGATGACCCAGGCACCGAGGAGGAGCCCAAGGGCAGATAAACTGACATGGCTTTCTTGGTAAGGATTGTGCACGAGATTACCGAACTGGGTGGTTATCCCAGTTGGTTTAAGGCTTAATTTGACCAATTTCGTCCCTTCAGTCAGGAGCTGCTGCTGTAGGGAGTCAGTTATCGTGATATTATGACCCAGAAATGCGTCCATAATCTCAATCTCAACATTGTGTCTGTCAGATTCAAGATGATGGAGGACGATGTCACCAATATGGGCGGTGGCTCCTTTGGGGACCGTTAGGAACACCGTCTGATTTGGTAGGGTCAGTCTGGTGGCTGTGTCATGGCGGTCATATGAGATCAGGATGTCAGTGGCAGGGGTGCTTACAAGCCATCGATTACCTGCTCGTTCTACTTTGGTCTCCATGTCCTCGTCTTTTACAGACATGCTGGCTTGGCATTTTTGCTCAGGGGATTCGGCCCTCAAGCCGCAGAGGTAATTGGTGACATCTCTAATAAAGGGGTTGCTGGGGCAGACCCAATGGATGTCCCTAGTTTTCGTGCACATTTTTAAGTTGGGGACAAGATAGAGCGAGGGGTGATCGTTGTGATAGGCAAGTAAGGGTGGTGTTTTGAGGTGAATGTGTGTATTGGCTTTCCAAAACCCAACATTCAGCACTGCCTTCAACCTGTATGTTTGGTCTCTCGATGATGGGCAGGTTGAGAATGAATCCTATCTCTAATTTCTGCGGGTCTACTGAAATTGCACTGCCAAGACTATACGCTAGGTGTATCTGAGAAGGCAGTAGCAGATCTTAAGATTTCCTCAGACGATCCCTGACAGAGTCTTTACACCATGCAACGTGTTATTGAGGAGGGTGGAATGGAGATTTACAGGTCAGGTATGATTAGTTAGGGTTTAACGCATGCTGTTGTGAGTGGGTAGAGCATGCGGTTACTTGACTGTTACAGTGTTATGTCTTCTTCCCTTGGGGGTGGAGTTGGTTCCACCCTTTCAGGGAGGGAGACTGGGAGAATGGGTTTTATTTGGTTCGAGGGAACTCATCTGTAAGTTGGTGCTGGTGGTGGCGAGTTTCTTACCTCGCCTGTCTGCGGGTGATGCATTTACCACGCAGGATCGTTGTACTCAACAGGACTCAACCAACGGGATCTTGTACTGACGTACAAACGTTGGGGGTGTGTTGGAATCCCTAAGAGTGCAGGCTGTGTGGAGGTCGGTGACTCCACAGTCGTCAGAGTCTTTGGAGAAAATGTGCTGGAAGTTGTGGAACAACTTCCGAAGCGCATCTCTCTGGCTGTCAGTAGTCAGTGCGTCAGCTTTGGCTAACTCAGCAGGCAAGTCCATCAGGCAGCGGTCGACTTCCCGGAGGTAGTCGTCGATGTTTGCGTCTGGTCTACTTGGGTCAAAGCGTTCGATATCTTTGGCCAAGGACTCAAGCTGTCTAGTTCGCATGCCGTGATGGGGTTGCTGCCACTCTAGATCTGATGCACCGGAATCTTGTTCCCAGTGTTCTCCGTGGGGGAGGGATCCCACGGAACAAGGACCTGGGGGTCTCCGCTGGGGTGCGAGAATAATCTACCCTCCTCCGGTCGGGAGGGTTAAGATTCCCCATTGGAGGAAAAACGGCTCCGCGGTACGGGCCTGTGTGCTGCCACGAGGCTTGAGCCTGGGGCAGTCGATAGTCGTTGTCGACTAAATAGGAGGTTGGCTCTGTCAGGTTCTCAACACACCTGGCCTTGATGGTTGAGCCTGCCATGTTTAACCTCCTCGTTTGGTGAACCAGGGTTGGTTCACTTTCCCCTGATGCAGGGGGGTCCCACTCTTGTGGGTTTTCCGACCGGGTTGGTTCTTGACTGTTTGGAGTCAAGACCCCCGGATCGGGGACATTCTCTCCCTGGTGACTCACCTTTTCCCTGAGGGATGCGCATTCTGCACGCAGGATCTCGTGACGGCTTTGGTTGTCATCGAGCTCCTGTTGCAGGGACACGTTCTCATCCCTCAGATCACCCATTTCTCGGTGCAATTCTCTGATCTGCATGCGAGATTGGCGATGATACACCAAGAACATCTGCCCTATTACATCCTGCACCAAGCATTCTCCCTGACTGGAAGGGTTGGTTGCCTGTCCAATTAGCGTTTGCAATGCATCTTGGCAGTCCTGCAGGCTGTATGTACTGAGTCGGTCCAGGTCATCTGACCTCAGTCGGATGAGGTCAGCGACCACGTCACTCAGTATGGATGGGTTCATCCTGTTAGTGTTAGTATACTTGTTACTAGTGCACAGGTGGGAGGGGTCCGACCTGTGCCTGATGAAATGCTGGATATATGTTACTGTTAGTAACGTTAGGTTGGGTTCTTCACCTCTTTGGAACGTTAATGGTTAATGATCTGTAGCTGATGAAAGGTCTGTAGATCCTAACACCTGCTACTACCACTGCAGAACAACACAAATACAACTCAAAACTGTAGCTGCTTGGCGATGCACAGGAAGAGGCCAATGATTCCGAATTTTAAAAAAATTTCAAAAATATTTTTTTTTCAAAAAAAAATTTTTTCTCAAAAATTAATTTTTATGATTTATGGATTTTGTCCAAATATTGTACAAAAGCTGGTATATATGGGCCTCACACGGGGCACCAGATACGTTGTGCATGTAGGGGCTATAAATAGTTATTAGTAGTAATTAATAATTATCAAAGATGATTATTAATTATAAAAATATTAATTAAATTTATTAATTAAAAATTAATAAATTAAAAACGGGGCACCACCGGATGAACCGGACTAATAACTATAATGACCAGTCTCATAAAATTATTACCTTATAATTAGCTTTATGTTAGAACATAAGTTAATAGAAGGTATAAAAAGGGAAGGTGTGAATCCGTACACTAGCCCAATCAACCAGCTCTTTGTGACAATACATGGACAAAATACAAGGAGGCTTCTCTTTAAATACACAAAAGAGTTTATTTACAAACAGTAAACACCTTACAATTAATACTGTTGTCAATATCCTCAACTATAACTAAAAGAGTATGGTAACTACAAAGACAGAATAAGCTAAGTATAACAGAGACAAACTAAGTAAACAGTGTAAATAGACAAAACCAAGCCAACAGCAGGGGGTTGTATGTGTGTGTGTGTGTGTGTGTGTGTGTGTGTGTGTGTGTGTGTGTGTGTGTGTGTGTGTGTGGGCGTGTGTGTGAGTGGGCGTGTGTGAGTGGGCGTGTGTGAGTGAGTGCGCGCGCGTGAGGTTGCGCCGGGACAAAGTGGGACTCTCAAGATGGCGGCTACGCCAGGAACGGGTGTTACGCCACTAGTGGTCACACTGTGACAATACACCCACGGATACTTGTGTGTGAGACAAGATGGCGACTTGTCCACGACACGTAATCCGAGACAAAGGAAGCGCGGGACTACACTTACGGATACTTGTGGGTGAGACAAGATGGCGACTTGTCCACGGCACGTAATCCGGAGCAAAGAAAAGCACGGGGGCGTGCGTAGTGTGCTGCGTGTATGTGTTAATGTAAGTGTGCGAGTGTTCGTAGTAAGCGAGAGGATGGAGAGCGAAGAGGAGAGAGAGAGGATGAGAGTGGGAGAGCGAGCGGGTTGAGCGAGTGTTGTGTGCTTCCGTTCGTCGCGCCCGTCAGCGCGACTGGAAAAAGCGCAGTTTGCAGGTCCTCCATGCATTTATAACCTTCGTGTCGTCACCGCCCAGTGACGCACTACAGCCAATCAGAGTCCGCTTTCTGTGGGACCCCTGCTGGGATTACCTGTGACGTAGTTGCTGGATCTGACGGAAACACGGGTGGCGCTGTTGAGTACCACCCGGGGCTCCTTTGTTTAGGGACACGTGGCAAAGGAGTTTCCTTTGTCTCAAGAGACAAAGGAACTCAAATCAGGCTTCAGGCTTGCCTGCAGGCCTGAAATTCCTCAGGGCGAGGCACAACATCTCAGTTGGGGAGAGGCTGGCAAGGGGGTTTTGTGATTGGGGGTGTTTGATATGGTGTATTATTTTCTGTTGTTTTCATGTTTTTTTTTCTACCAAATCTAATTCCACAGTGTTTATGCAGAGATTTGTCAATTGTCTAAAATGTTTTGTGATCATGCTGTTTCTCGTCAGGCTGCTGTTATGTCATTTGTGATACCGGAGTATAGCTACCCCTAATATAAATGGTTCAGGGCGTGTGAATACTAAATGTACAAACTGGAATACAAAAGGGCTTCCCATCCAGTAAAACAGAGTAAGGTGTTTTCTCACCTATTAAAGCTGTGAACAGACATAGCATTCCTAACTGAAACTCACATGCTTAATAAGGATCACTCCAGACTAAAGAGGGGGGGCTTTTCCCAAATTTTCCATTCGAAACTTAACACTAAAAGCTGTGGTGCTGCCATTCTCATCCACAGGGATGTGCAGTTTGTGCAAACAAATATAATTCCAGATAAAGATGGCCGTTTTATTATTGTTCAAGGACATCTGTTTAATTTACCAGTGGTGCTCACTTGTGGATGGAACAACATTCTGCCTATCCTGTGTCCCTACCTTCTTTTTTGTGAGCGCCGTTACCACTTAGTAAACAGCGTCTCACAAATAATCCCATTGTAAGTGGCTCACTTTGAATATGGTCCCAATTCAGGATCCACTTCAAACACAGACAGGCTATGCCCTCTCTCCCAGTTTCAGCTAATGCACTCTTTCCATCCTCGCTCATGGATACAGCATTCAAGTTATGGTTCAGGAATGGTCTGAAACGAGTGAAACATCTTTTTAAGCAGTGTGTTTATGTCTTTTGAGCAGCTGGTAACTGAGTATAATATCCCCAGCTCGCATTATTTCAGATATCAGCAGTTGTGTGCCTTTGTCCGGAAATATTTTCCTTCCTTCTCGTTGCACCCTTCCACACCTGAGATGTGAACTGGGGTCCCCGGTCTGACACAATGTCCTGCGGGATTCCGTGCAGTCGGAATACATGCTGGACCACCAGCAGAGCGGTCTCCATCGCCGAGGGAAGCTTGCGTAGGGGCACGAAGTGGGCAGCCTTAGAGAACCGATCGACGACAGTGAGGATGACCGTGTTTCCGTCCGATGGGGGCAGTCCTGAAACAAAGTCTATGGCGATGTGCGACCAGGGACGCGGGGGAATGGGCAGAGGCCGTAACAGCCCCGCAGGGGCATGGTGAGATGCCTTGCCGCGTGCGCAGACGGAGCAGGCGGCGATGAATCTCCGGGTGTCGGCCGCCATGGTGGGCCACCAGAAGCGCTGCTCCAACACCGCCAGGGTGCGGTGGAAACCTGGGTGGCACGCGATCTTGGAGGAGTGCCCCCACTGAAGCACCGCCGAACACACCGCCTCGGCCACGAATAGCCTCCCCTGAGGACACCCCTCCGGTGGCGGCCGGTCCGCGAGGGCTTCCTGCACCACCTGCCATCTGGCCACCCCCACCACACATGACTGAGGGAGGATGGTCTCCACCACCCCCTCATCCGACGCCGGGGCAAACTGACGCGAGAGCGGGTACCTGTTCTTAACCGTAATCTCGTTAAGTCCGCGGTAATCCACACAGGGGCGAAGAGTCTTGTCTTTCTTAGTGATGAAGAAAAACCCTGCTGCGACCGGAGAGGACGAGGGACAGATGAGGACAGCCGCAACGGACTCCGAAAGATACTCGGTCAGGCTTTCCCTTTCGGGCTTGGAGAGCTGGTAGAGGCGGCTGGTGGGTAGCTGAGCCCCCGGGACTAGGTCAATAGCGCAGTCGTAAGGGCGGTGCGGAGGAAGTGAGATTGCATGGTCCTTGCTAAAGACTAGCTGGAGGTCGTGATAAAAGGGGGGAACCTTAGATAAATCAGGGGGTGCTGGTGACTCGGGGGGTGTGGATGCGCTGATGGGACTAGCAGATTGCAGGCAGTGGGAATGACAAAAAACACTCCAGTTGCTAATGGTGAAATGGGACCAATCGATCTGTGGGTTGTGTAATGTGAGCCAAGGTAGACCTAAAACCAGTGGTGAAGCGGGTGACGGAATAACAAAAAGAGTGATCATCTCACGGTGGTTACCGGAGAGCTGTAGTGACAGCGGGACAGTGCGGTGGGTGATGCCGGCTAGTAATCGGCCGTCCAGTGCAAAAACCTCTTTAGGCTTACTTAGCGTCACGAGGGGAATCTTAGCCTGAGAGGCTAGAGTACAGTCAATAAAATTATCATCGGCACCAGAGTCTATAAGTGCTTGCAGCGGCAGTGAATGCTGTGACCAAGTAACCATACCTGTGACTGACAGTCGGGAGGGGCGTCTGGATGAGGTGGTGGTGTGGCTCACCAGCGGCCCCCCGGTCGCTGATGAGCCTGGTCTTTTAGCTCCGGGCAGTGGGCGAGAAAGTGCCCCTCCGGGCCACAGTAGATGCAGAGCCCCGACCGGACCGGGCGCCGGCGCTCAGAGGAGAAGAGCTTGGTGTGTCCGAGCTGCATAGGTTCACCGGCAGTAACCGGCGGCGGTGATCCTGGTGCCGGCGCAGCAGCCACCGATGGTTCGCTGGACAATGGTGGGGAAGAGCGAGGCGCAGGAAGGCGTGGCCGGACGGGCCTCGGAACCTCCCTCTCCCGCCGTCTCTCTCTCATGCGGTTGTCCAGCCGGATGGCCAAGTCGATGAGCTGCTCCAGCGACGTGGTCTCCTCCCAGACGGCGAGCTCATCCTGCAGATCCTCGTTGAGGCCCCTCTGGAACGCCACCTGGAGAGCCGTCTCGTCCCACCCGCTCTGCGCGGCCAGGATGCGGAAGTCGATCGCGTAGATCGACACCGGCGCGGAGCCCTGGCGAAATGACAGTAGCCGGGTCCCGGCCTCCCTGCCCCGAACCGGGTGATCGAATACCCGCCGCATCTCCGTTAGAAAGGCGGAATAGTCCTGGTGAACGGGTGAGTCCTGGGTTGCCTCGGCCCAGGCGGCCGCTCGCTCCGTGAGCAAGCTGACAATAAAAGCGATCTTTGATCGATCAGAATAATATGTCTGGGGCTGCTGATCAAAAACCAGCGAACACTGGTGGAGGAACTGTCCACAGCTTCCCAATTCCCCGGAGTAGCGGGAGGGCGTGAGGATAAACGGCTCCCGCAGAGTCTGATGCTCAGGGCTGAGCGAGGCGGCCGTTGCCACGGGCCGGCTACTGGGGTTGGTTCCACCTGGCAGAGAAACAGCGGACAGCCCAGCGGCTATGGACTCCACTCGATTCCCCAGCTGTGTAAAAGCCGTGGAAAAGTCCTTCATCTCCCGCATAAGTTCGGCCAACGCCCGCTCATGTTGTCCCATGCGAGAGCCCTGATGTGACAGTGCTTGTCGGAGCTGCTCTGTCTCCGCGGGGTCCATTGCGGATTATTCTGTGATGTTTGGTTCTTGGCCGGACCCCAGAGCAGAGACAGAGGCAGGTGAAAGTGCAAAAACGAGTTTATTCCAAACATAAAAGGTAAAAACAGAACTAAAGGCGCTGGCTGGCAGAGGAGGCAGTGACGGTCCGGACTGCCCAGCCAGGGACGGGGGAGGCAGGAGCTCTCGAGCGGGACGCGGCGTGAGTAGGACGGAGAAGTCCTGGAGACTACGGCAAAAAGAGGAGAACACAGTGAGCACGAGAAACAAGGTACATCCAGAGGACATAGGAGACGAACAGGTCCGCCACCTACGGTCATCGATTACCGAAGACACGGGCAAGTATAATCCGACGCTGGTGGAGTGTTGTTTCCGGATATATAAAGGGCCCTGGTGATTAGTGATTGCCGCCAGCTGCGTCTCCTCCTACGCCGCTGACGGCCCAGACCACGCCCCGCCGTAACCCATCGCTCTGCAGGAAAGATAGTGGAAAACAGAACACAACACAAAACCAAGAACCAAACCATAACAGTAAATGTTCTAAAGGTTCTAAATGTAGTAAATGTAAATGTTGTAAATGTAAATGTGGTAAATGTGAATATTGTAAATGTTCTAGAGGTTCTGAATGTTGTAAATGTTATAAATGTAAATATTATGAATGTTGTAAATGTAAATGTTGCTAATGTTGTAAATATTATAAATGTTGCAAATATTGTAAATGCTGTAAATGTTGTAAGTGTTGTAAATGTAAATGCTGTAAATGTTGGAAATGTTCTAAGTGTGGTAAATGTAAATGTGGCTAATGTTGTAAATGTAAATATTGTAAATGTTGTAAATGTAAATGCTGTAAATGTTGTAAATGTAAATAAGTAAGTAAGTAAGTTCTGTGACTTCTGCTGTGAGATCTGACGTCACGCCCGGTGAGTATCACCTGTTGTTGCTGCCAGACACTCTCTCGTTTAGCGCTCCTTTATTGCGAATTTAATCTACAAACTAATTACAATTCGGAGCACTTAGTGATTATCCGAATTAGACTCCGGTTGGCTCACCAAGCTTCCGGAGCTAAAGGATAGTGTTTAACCTTAACCAAAAGGTTTATTTTTTACTTAATCACATCTCTTCTATTAGCGTTAGCTGCTAGCCTTGCTCTACCGAGCAATGGCTAGCCCAGACTCGTAGTGTAAAACACTTCTCTGTAAGTCACTCGTCTCATCCTGAGCTGTCACATATCCCAGGTTCAGGAAAGCAGATAGAGACTGTGTCCATCCCCCGTGTAGTTAGCTTTAATAAACCTAGCATTAGAAGGCCTATAAGACAGAGAACAAACAATTTAATAAAAAATTATTCCCTGTAGAAACAAAACCAAAGTAACATCCAATAAACTTATAAAATGCAGACTCCTAAACATTAGGTCTATAGCATCTAAATCTCTGCTGGTAAATGATCTGGTCGGTGATTATAAATTGGATATTTTAGCATTAACAGAAACTTGGCTCCAGCAGGATGAGTATGTGAGTCTCAATGAATCCACTCCACCTAGTCATATTAACTTTCATACAGCTAGAAGCACTGGTCGAGGTGGAGGAGTTGCAGTCATTTCTCATTGTTAAAATAATCATAACTATCAGTCATTTGAAACTTTGCTTTTATCAATGACTGATTCCAGGCAGACAAACAAAAAGCCAGTCCGATTTGTAGTTGTTTATCACCCTCCTAGTCCTTATTCTGTATTTTTAGCAGAATTCTCTGCCTTTCTGTCCAGTATAGTGTTAAACTATGACTAAATTGTAATTGTAGGAGACTTTAACATACATGTTGATAACAATAGTGACTCTCTAAGTAACGCTTTTGGCAGCATACTAGATGGAATTGGCTTTACTCAGAATGTAAATAAACCAACCCACAGTCACAGTCACACCCTGGATCTGGTTTTAATTTATGGGATTGAGATTAGTGACCTTGTTGTTCTCCCCCATAACCCAGTTCTTTCAGATCACTTCTTAATTACCTTTCAGTTTATAATGAATGATAATTCCTCACCAGTAGTTAAAACTGAAATGAAAAGAGCATTATGTGACTATTCAGTTTTAAAATATATAGAGATAATTCAGCCTATATTTCATCTCCACATATAATTATGAGAACAGCAGCTCAGACATGTTGTGTCCTGCTACATGTGATGAGTTAGTTGAAAATACGATGCACACCCTCCATAGCGCTTTAGACCTGGTAGCCCCATTAAAATGTAAAACTGTTAGACCCAGGACATTATCTCCCTGGTATAATACTGAAACACGTTCCCTTAAAAAAGCTACACGTAAATTAGAAAAGATGTGGCGCCGCTCCCGCACAGATCATTCCCTCAGGGCCTGGAAGAACAGTTTATTGGCTTATAAGCAGGCCCTGCGTAAAGCAAAAACTAGGTATTATTCATCATTAATAGAAGAAAATAAGAATAACCCCAGATTCCTGTTCAGTACTGTAGCCAGGCTGACCAACAGTCACAGCTCAGTAGATCCATCTATTCCAGTTAGTCTCAGCTGTGATGACTTCTTAAATTTCTTTAATAATAAAATCATAAGTATTAGAGATAAAATAGATCAAATCCTTCCTAACATCAGTGCTGAGGAAGCTCAGGCTGTAGCTTAGAAGCCCCTTTAAACCCAGTAATATTACTGGATAAATTCACCCCTGCAGACCCAGCCCAGTTAACTAAAATCATTATGTCGTCTAAGTCAACTACGTGTATTCTAGATCCAATTCCAACTAAATTACTTAAAGAGACGCTGCCCTTAATTATTGATAATATCTTAGATATAATTAACATGTCCCTAATAACTGGATACGTGCCGCAGGCTTTTAAACACGCAGTCATTAAACCACTCTTAAAGAAAAACACTCTTGAGCCAGATATTTTAGTAAACTACAGGCCAATTTCAAATCTACCCTTCCTTTCAACAGTTCTTGAAAGAGTGGTAGTTCAACAGCTGTGTCAGCACTTACAGGACAATAGTTTATTTGAAGATTTATTCCAGTTTTCGGGCCCATCACAGCATTGAAACAGGACTAGTCAAGGTCACAAATGACGTGTTGCTGGCTGCTGATGATGGACTGGGCTCGGTTCTGGTCCTGCTGGATCTAATGGTCTAATTGACACAATCGACCATAGCATCTTACTGCAGAGATTGGAACAGGACATAGGCATTAGAGGAACCGCCCTCTCCTGGTTTAAATCCTATTTATCTAAGAGGTTCCAGTTTGTTAGCGTTAACCAGCAATCGTCATTATACTCAAGTCACCTATGGTGTCCCACAAGGGTCAGTCCTAGGGCCCATTTAGTTTACTCTATATATGCTGCCCTTGGGTAATATTATCAGAAAACATGGCATAAATTTCCACTGCTACGCAGATGACACGCAGCTATACTTATCAATTAAATATTGTAAATGTTGTAAATGTATATGTTGCTAATTTTGTTAATGTTGTAAATGTTGTTTAAATATGGCAAATGTTGCAAATATTGTAAATGTTGCTAATGTTGTAAATGTAAACATTAGCAACATGTTGTTTAAATGTTGTAAATGTAAATGTTCTAAATCTTGTAAATTTAAATATTGTAAATGTTCTAAGTGTTGTAAATGTAAATGTTGTAAATGCTGTAAATGAATGTTGTAAATGTTTTAAATGTAAATAGCATAAATGTAAATTATGTAAATGTTGCTAATGTTGTAAATGTAAATCTTGTAAATGTTGTAATGTTCTAAATCTTGCCAATTTAAATGTTGTAAATGTTCTCAGTGTTGTAAATGTAAATGTTGTAAATGCTGTAAATGTTGAAAATATAAGTGTTGTAAATGAATGTTGTAAATGTAAATGTCGTAAATGCTGTAAATGTAAATGTAAAAGTTGTGAATGTTGTCAATGTAAATGTTGCTAATGTTGTAAATCTAAATATTGTAAGTGTTGCAAATGTAAATCTTGTAAACGTAAACGTAAATGTTCTAAATCTTGTAAATTTAAATGTTGTAAATGTCCTAAGTGTTGTAAATCTCTCCAGCGTGTCCTGGGTCTTCCCCAGGGCCGCTGCCCGGAGGGACGTGCCCAGAACATCTCACCAGGGAGGCGTCCAGGAGGCTCCTCACTAGATGCCCGAGCCACCTCAACTGGCTCCTCTCGATGTGGAGGAGCAGCGGTTCTACTCTGAGTTCCTCGCGGATGACCGAGCTTCTCACCCTATCTCTAAGGGAGAGCCCAGCCACCCGGCGAAGGAAACCCATTTCGGCCGCTTGTATTCACGATCTCGTTCTTTCGGTCACTACCCAAAGCTCGTGACCATAGGTGAGGGTAGGAACGTAGATTGACTGGTAAATCAAGAGCTTCGCCTTTCGGCTCAGCTCCTTCTTCACCACGACGGACCGATACAGGGCCCGCATCACTGCAGACGCCGCACTGATCCACCGGTCAATCTCCCGCTCCATCCTCCCCCCACTCGTGAACAAGACCCCGAGATACTTGAACTCCTCCACTTGAGGCAGGATCTCATCCCCCAGAGTACAGGGGAATAGTACAAATATTGCAAATACTGTAAATGCTGTAAATGTTGTAAATGTAAATGTTGCTAATGTTGTAAATCTAAATATTGTAAGTGTTGCAAATGTAAATCTTGTAAATGTCGTAAACGTAAATGTTCTAAATCTTGTAAATTTAAATGTTGTAAATGTCCTAAGTGTTGTAAATGTTGTAAATGGAAATGTTGTATATGTCAGTCAGTCATTTCCTATACCCGCTTATTCCTCATTAGGGTCGCAGCCACAGGGAGAACATGCAAACTCCACACAGAAAGGTCCCAGACCCAGGACATGTTATAAATGTAAATGCTGTAAATGTTGTAAATGTTGTAAATGTTGCTAATGTTGTAAATGTATCAAATATTGTAAATGCTGTAAATGTAAAGGTTGTACATGTTGCGAGTGTCGTAAATGTAAATGATGTAAATGTTGTAAATGCTGTAAACGTAAATGTTGTAAATATTGCAAATATTGTAAATGCTGTAAATGTAAAGGTTGTAAATGTTGCAAGTGTTGTAAACGTAAATGTTGCAAGTGTTGTAAATGTAAATGCTGTAAATGTTGTAAATGTAAATGTTGTAAATGCTGTAAATGTAAAGGTTGTACATGTTGCGAGTGTCGTAAATGTAAATGATGTAAATGTTGTAAATGCTGTAAACGTAAATGTTGTAAATATTGCAAATATTGTAAATGCTGTAAATGTAAAGGTTGTAAATGTTGCAAGTGTTGTAAACGTAAATGTTGCAAGTGTTGTAAATGTAAATGCTGTAAATGTTGTAAATGTTATAAATGTTGTAAATGTTGGGAATGTAAATGTTGTAAATATTGTAAATGTTCTAAGTGTTGTAAATGTAAATTTAAATGTTGCTAATGTTGTAAATGTTGTAAATGTTGCGAATACTGTAAATGCAAATATTGTAAATGTAAATGCAAATATTGTAAATGTTGTAAATGTAAAGGTTGTAAATGTTGCAAGTGTTGTAAATGTAATTTTGTTGCTAATTTTGTTAATGTTGTAAATGTTGTAAATGTAAATGTTCTAAATGTTCTAAAGGTTGTAAATGGTGAAAATGTTTTAAATGTAAACGTTGCAAATGTTCTAAGTGTTGTAAATGTTGTAAATGTCAGTCAGTCATTTTCTATACCTGCTTATTCCTCATTAGGGTCACATGGTCTGCTGGAGCCAATCCCAGCACGTTATGGAAAGAGGGAGGGATACACCCCAGATGGTCACCAGCCTATAATGGGGCACACACACCATTCACTCACACACTCACACCTACGGGCAATTTAGAGTTTCCAATTAACCTCAGCATGTTTTTGGACTGTGGGAGGAAGCCGAAGTACCCAGGGGAAAACCCACACAGACACGGGGAGAACATGCAAACTCCACACAGAAAGGTCCCAGACCCAGGACCAAGGAGGTCTTGAACCTGCGACCTTCTTGCTGTGAGGCAACAGCGCTAACCCCTGCACCACCATGTTGGCCCTGTAAATGTAAATATTGTAAATGTTCTAAGTGCTGTAAATGTAAATTTAAATGTTGCTAATGTTGTAAATCTTGCTAATATTGTAAATGCTGTAAATGTAAATGTTGTGAATGTAAATGTAAATGTTGTAAATGCAAATATTGTAAATGTTGTAAATGTAAAGGTTGTAAATGTTGCAAGTGTTGTAAATGTAGCTAATGTTGTAAATGTCAGTCAGTCAGTCAGTCATTTTCTATACCTGCTTATTCCTCATTAGGGTCGCAGGGGTCTGCTGGAGCCAATCCCAGCACGTTACGACGAGAGGCAGGGATACACCCCAGATGGTCGCCAGCCAATCATGGGGCACACATGTTGTAAATGTAAATCTTATAAATGTTGTAAACATTTAGCTCTTCTAAATGTTCTAAAGGTTGTAAATGTTGCTAATTTTGTTAATGTTGTAAATGTTGCTAATGTTGTAAATGTAAATCTTGTAAATGTAAATGTTCTAAATATTGGAAATTTAAACGTTGTAAATGTTGGTTGCAAATGTTGGGTCAGTCAGTCATTTTCTATACCTGCTTGTTCCTCATTAGGGTCACATGGTCTGCTGGAGCCTATCCCAGCACGTTACGGCGAGAGGCAGGGATACACCCCAGATGGTCACCAGCCAATCGTGGGGCACACACACCATTCACTCACACACTCACACCTACGGGCAATTTAGAGTCTCCAATTAACCTCAGCATGTTTTTGGACTGTGGGAGGAAGCTGGAGAACCTGGTGAAAACCCACGCAGACACAGGGAGAACATGCAAACTCCACACAGAAAGGTCCCAGACCCAGGACCAAGGAGGTCTTGAACCTGCGACCTTCTTGCTGTGAGGCAACAGCGCTAACCCCTGCGCCACCATGTCGCCCTTGTTGTAAAGGTTGTAAATATAAATGTAAAATTAAATATAAATATTGTGAATGTTATAAATGTAAATGTTGTAAATGTTCTGTTGTAAATGTTGTAAACGTTGTAAATGATTGACAGGTTGACCTTTAACCTTTTAAAATCCAAATCCTCCTGATAACAGCATTGTTTCATTAATAAAATCACACAAACACTGAAGAAACATCACTAATCTCCTAGTTCATTTTTGTAGGGGACAACAGGCAGTTTAGAGCAGAATAAATGATTTAGTCATTAAAATCATGTTTATTATAATATCAAATCTGTGCAATAATCCAACTTTTACTAATCTTTGAATGTGTTTAACATGTTAAAACCCAAAAGTCCTACTGATCCAGGTTCATGTTGAGTTTTCTTCATTAATCCCAGTAAAAACCTCAGCTCCAACAATAAATAAAGTATTTTATCTGTAGTAAAACCCAATGTTACTGTTACAGCATCAATATATATCATCGATATCCAAATTATCAATACTATAAGACAATAGTTTAATAGAATATCAGTAGTAGAGACTATTTACATATTTAATGTAGATTAAAGCTGTTTGTATGATTATTTAATTGGCTCCTTGATAATAAACATCGTACACAATATATTCTTCATGTTCTGGAATGATCCTCAGTGGGATTTATATCATTTATGGAATAATTATTTATTTTGATTCCAGGTTTAAGTCCATAACCTTTGATATTGTAGAGATATTGCACATTTATTGTTATTTATTATTCTTTATGGTCATTGACAGCAGACAAACAGACCTGGGGATTAAATGGTTAAACTTGAGTAGAGTTAGTGAATGTTTCTCATCATTTCTACTTTTCTTTCCTTGATGGCTGAGAACAGTTTATTTTTATTTTCATTTTAAAGCAGCTCTGTTAAAGTGGAGCTGACAGATGGTGATGTGGGGACAGATTTTATAGCCTCAGTGATGATTTTACTGGAAACCAGCAGCACATGTGGAAAATGCAGACATAAAACCTCCTCATGTTTAGAACCAGAGAGGAAAAAAACAAAAACTGTCCGTTTGTTGAAAAACATCAATAAAGTTTGAGTGTGTTTATCTCCAAATAAAAATGAGTGTTTAGATATTAAATCATGAAATGAACTATAATAACACTCAGCGCATCCATTAATGCATTCATTTAATCTAACAAGTGGATTTTATTTTATTAGGAACTGAATGCTGTTATATAAAGAGAATTATCTAAAGAGAATTTATTCAAGTCAAGTCAATGCGCAAGCATTTTAAAAGTGACCACTGAAGATTCCGCGGCTGAAAGACTTTCGTCACTACAGTGGAAGTTTCTAGCCTCCAGTTCACACCAGCACTGACCATCATCAGATATGAGCATCCACACGCGGCACGTTTTTGCTCCGCTTTGTAGATTGCAAATCTTCTCTTCTTGATGTATTCAACTGATTAGTCATGCACTACAATTTTGTAATGTCCGAGAATTCAAATTCTTTATTTGGGAACCAGTAGTAGATATGAGATTAAAATGTGATTAATTAGATCAGGGATTCCCAAAGTGTGGTGCACCCCCAGGGATGCGTGAGCGGCCACTCGGGGGTGCGCAAGCTAAAAAACGTGATGGCAGTCTGGAGTGTTTTTAATAATTTTTTTTTCAAAGGGGGATTTTCCGACACAATAAAGCAGGGCTCTCAAACTCAGTTCACCTGGGGGCAGCTGGAGCTAGGGTCTGGTTGAGGCTGGGCTGAATCAGGTTTTCCACACTTTTCCTGAAATTGTCTGTGCTCATCACCAACCTTTATCTTCACTTCAGGCTTTAAGGAAGACATTTTTGGGGCTGTGTAATATATATAATTCAACTGTCTCACTGCTGTGTTGAAGTTTCAGTTTTAAAGTTTAGCTGACGTACAAAGAACATCATTTAGGTAGGGTCCCGCGCCTGCATATGACGCCAACACGGCACAGTTAATGATTGGTTGAAGGTCAGAAACCATGGAAACATAAAAAACTACCGGTTGCACCGCCAATAATAGTCTCGGTAATTCACTTCCGGTGTGGAGTTCTTTTTTTTTCCAACGCTGTTTCTTTTTGTTTGCAGCGTTTCTTTTATTTGCAGCATTGAGGGTTCCCAGCCACCAAACTCACGCAGGCTGCACTAACATTAAACTTTCATATCAAGGCAGGGGCCTCAAACTATCGTCCAGCGGGCAGCATTTGGCCCACGGGCCACGAGTTTAAGACCCCTGGTATAGATGATATAGTATATATGTATAGATGATCTTGTGCGTGTGTAACGTCAGGTTTGGTGCTCCGGTCACAGCCACACCGGCATGTTGTTTATCTCTTTAAATGTGATTCATCAGCAGCAGCGGGTAGTTTACATCCGTGGTTTATACGTGTATTCAGCACTGCTGAACCGTGGGCACAGTCACGTTGCCGGTATAGTCCGGGTGCTCCGAAGCTGTCGGCCTTCAAATGACACAGAGCTAAGTATTTAGCACGGAGGTAATGCTAACTACGATGGCTGGGAACCCTCAATGCTGCAAATAAAAGAAACGCTGCAAACAAAAAGAAACAGCGCTGCAAATAAAAGAAAACTACACAACTGTTCATCGTTCATCAAAGCCCTGTTCCCAGTTTCTAAAGCCATAGCCTTGTTGTGCGTGTTTCTTTGTTTTCTGACCTCGTAAGAGTGATTTTCTGTTGTAGTAGCGTAGCCATTTGTTTTCCCTCGTTAGTATAGTTAATGTTTTTCAGCCGGTTGTTTTCCTCTTTAGGGGTGATTTTGATTTTGATAACTTTCATAGAGTAGATTAATAATCAGGATATATTCAGTTAATGTTGTTTAGCCTTTTTGTTTTTCCTCGCAAAGAGAGATTTTGAGTTTGATACATTTTATAGAACAGATTAGCCCTTTTTCCTCTTAGGGGTGATTTAAATTTTTTCTAGCCTAGGTCTGCCTTTCATAGCCTCACTCTGTCGAGGGATCTTTTTGCCTGAAATAAAGAGACTCACCCAACACCTCTGTGCCTGAGTTCATATTTACGACGGGTCCTGACAGTGTTTTTTGTTTTTTTTTAATCTTTATTTAACACACGGGTTGTTGTTCTCCCCGTGACTGAGAGGGATCTGTGTGTTGTGGTCATTTTCATTGGGAAGTTACCACATATTTTTGGAGGAATACGAAGAAGAAACAATTATTTGCCTTCTGCTTTACAACAGGTCTTCTTCTTCGCTCACATAAAAAACTACAGGTGCACCACCAATAATAGTCCCCGGTAATTCACTTCCGTTGTGTAGTTTTCTTTTATTTGCAGCATGGAGGGTTTCCAGTCACCGTAGTTAGCACTACCTCCGTGTAAATAGTTAGGTCTGTGTCATTCGAAGGCCGACAGCTTCGGAGCACCCGGACTATACCGCCAACGTGACCGTGCCCACGGTGCCCGGCACCAGCCTGAATACACGTGTAAACCACGGATGTAACCAACCTGCCGCTGCTGCCTTCACCAGTGCTGCTGAATACACATTTAAAGAGATAAACAACACGCCGGTGTGGCTGTCACCGGAGCCGGCTGCTCCGAAGCACCAGACCTGACATTACACGTGCGCAAGAACGGGGAAAATGAGTGCTAAGAGGCTAACATAGAGCTAACACTGTTACATACGCACACAAGCGAAGTTTTGTGTGTGTATCCGTGTTAGAGTTAGCTGTTATTTAACTTAATGTTAAACGGCCACCACAAACACTTTGTGTTTCCATGGTTTCTGACCTTCAACCAATCACTAACTGTGCCGTGCTGACGTCATATGCAGGTGCAGGACCCTACCTACCAGCGGAAATGACATTCTTTGTACGTCAGCTGAACACTAAAACTGGAACTTCAACACAACAGTGAGACACAGTGGAATTATATATATATATATATATTTATATATATATATCTATATATATTACATATATGTATATTACATATATATAATATATATTATATATATTATTGGTGATGAGCACAGACAATTTCAGGAAAAGTGTAAAAAACGTGATTCAGCCCAGCCTCAACCAGACCCTAGCTCCAGTGGCCCCCAGGTAAATTGAGTTTGAGACCCCCGGTATAGATGATATAGATGGTATATATGGTATAGATGGTATAGATGATATAGATGGTATAGATGGTATATATGGTATAGATGGTATAGATGGTATAGATGGTATAGATGGTATAGATGATATAGATGGTATAGATGGTATAGATGGTATAGATGATATAGATGGTATAGATGATATAGATGGTATAGATGATATAGATGGTATAGATGGTATATATGGTATAGATGGTATAGATGGTATAGATGGTATAGATGATATAGATGGTATAGATGGTATAGATGGTATAGATGATATAGATGGTGTAGATGGTATAGATGGTATAGATGATATAGATGGTATAGATGATATAGATGGTATAGATGGTATAGATGATATAGATGGTATAGATGGTATAGATGATATAGATGGTATAGATGGTATAGATGGTATAGATGGTATAGATGGTATAGATGGTATAGATGATATAGATGGTATAGATGATATAGATGGTATAGATGGTATAGATGATATAGATGGTATAGATGGTATAGATGATATAGATGGTATAGATGATATAGATGGTATAGATGGTATAGATGATTGTGGCAGTCTCCCTGCCACCGTGGGTTCCCCGGCCCCGAACAGATCCACACAAGTCCAGTTTTAAGGATCAACGTCCTTTTTCGTGTTTTATTTTTATCCACACTCACACACACACACACGCAGAGGCCGTCTGCAGCCGATCGCAGGCCGATACGCTGCCGTCCGCTCGGCTCTCTGTTGTGTCCGTTTTTCCTCTTCCTCCCCTCCGGGTCCAGCCTGCTACTGTTTTAAAAGAGATGGTGAGAGTAATTAGCGCACCTGTACTCGACTGCTCAATCACTCTCACCTGGTGCCGCTCCCCTGAGCCCTCCCCACACCTCTCTCCTGCAGCTGATGCACCACGCCCCCTCCACAATGATATAGATGGTATAGATGATATAGATGGTATAGATGATATAGATGGTATAGATGGTATAGATGGTATAGTTGGTATAGATGGTATAGATGATATAGATGGTATAGATGATATAGATGATATAGATGGTATAGATGGTATAGATGGTATAGATGATATAGATGGTATAGATGATATAGATGATATAGATGGTATAGATGGTATAGATGGTATAGATGATATAGATGGTATAGATGATATAGATGGTATAGATGGTATAGATGGTATAGTTGGTATAGATGGTATAGATGGTATAGATGGTATAGATGATATAGATGATATAGATGGTATAGATGGTATAGATGATATAGATGGTATAGATGATATAGATGATATAGATGGTATAGATTATATAGATGGTATAGATGATATAGATGATATAGATGGTATAGATGGTATAGATGGTATAGATGATATAGATGATATAGATGGTATAGATGGTATAGATGATATAGATGATATAGATGGTGTCGATGGTATAGATGGTATAGATGATATAGATGGTATAGATGGTATAGATGATATAGATGATATAGATGGTATAGATGATATAGATGGTATAGATGGTATAGATGGTATAGATGATATAGATGGTATAGATGGTATAGATGGTATAGATGATATAGATGGTATAGATGATATAGATGGTATAGATGGTATAGGTGATATAGGTGATATAGATGGTATAGATGATATAGATGGTATAGATGGTATAGATGATATAGATGGTATAGATGGTATAGATGGTATAGATGGTATAGATGGTATAGATGGTATAGGTGATATAGATGGTATAGGTGATATAGATGATATAGATGGTATAGATGGTATAGATGATATAGGTGATATAGATGATATAGATGGTATAGATGATATAGATGGTATAGATGGTATAGATGGTATAGATGGTATAGATGATATAGATGGTATAGATGATATAGATGATATAGATGGTATAGATGATATAGATGGTATAGATGATATAGATGGTATAGATGATATAGATGGTATAGATGATATAGATGGTATAGATGGTATAGATGGTATAGATGGTATAGATGATATAGATGATATAGATGGTATAGATGGTATAGATGATATAGATGGTATAGATGATATAGATGATATAGATGGTATAGATTATATAGATGGTATAGATGATATAGATGATATAGATGGTATAGATGGTATAGATGGTATAGATGATATAGATGATATAGATGGTATAGATGGTATAGATGATATAGATGATATAGATGGTGTCGATGGTATAGATGGTATAGATGATATAGATGGTATAGATGGTATAGATGATATAGATGATATAGATGGTATAGATGATATAGATGGTATAGATGGTATAGATGGTATAGATGATATAGATGGTATAGATGGTATAGATGGTATAGATGATATAGATGGTATAGATGATATAGATGGTATAGATGGTATAGGTGATATAGGTGATATAGATGGTATAGATGATATAGATGGTATAGATGGTATAGATGATATAGATGGTATAGATGGTATAGATGGTATAGATGGTATAGATGGTATAGATGGTATAGGTGATATAGATGGTATAGGTGATATAGATGATATAGATGGTATAGATGGTATAGATGATATAGGTGATATAGATGATATAGATGGTATAGATGGTATAGATGGTATAGATGGTATAGATGATATAGATGGTATAGATGGTATAGATGGTATAGATGGTATAGATGATATAGATGGTATAGATGATATAGATGGTATAGATGGTATAGATGGTATAGATGATATAGATGGTATAGATGATATAGATGATATAGATGGTATAGATGATATAGATGGTATAGATGATATAGATGGTATAGATGATATAGATGGTATAGATGATATAGATGGTATAGATGGTATAGATGGTATAGATGATATAGATGGTATAGATGGTATAGATGGTATAGATGGTATAGATGATATAGATGGGGGTGACGGATAAAAAAGTTTGGGAACCGCTGCTTTAACGATATCTGGCGCCATCTAGCGTTGTGAATGTCTAGACCCTGAATGTAAGATGACCACCACTTTTTCAGTCTTATTTCAATGCAAAAAACAGTCTTATATTTGGACCAATACGGTAAATGGTGAAAATTTTCCTAAACTGAAGAAAAGTCAACCTTCATTATGACTCAGTGATGCTCACATGTTAAATGTCCATCAGCAATAGGGATATCCTGGTCATGTGACCTCATACATTCTATGTCCTTCAAAATAAAAGCCTCCTTTTCACACCCAACTGTAAATACATATCTTTTAGATAAATGAAGATAAATTAATCCAAGCAATACATCGAGGGTTAATATCCTATGAGTGGGTTATGGAGCCTCTCAGTGTTTTATTTTGGCGGTTTGCTGCTTCCTCTCAGCCTCCTGGTGGTTCCACATGAAGGTCACAGCACAGAATCATGTGTTTTGTGTTGTTTCATTAATGAGGAGCTGCTGATAAACGACGCGTTTGTGTCTTCAGACCTGGACGTTTCCCCAGAGAAAACTTTATCCAACCTGTAAAAACTCATTGTAAATGTGAGTTGACGCTGTTTAAAGTTACTGGAGTTCAAACCCGAGGAACAGGACATCCCTGGTTGACGGGGATTCTGTCCCTCGTGGTTCCTTCTCCAGGAAAAACTCGTATGTCTGAAGCTGCTGAGCAGACGCCACCAGCTATGTCTAATGTGCAAAAAATATTGATGTTCCAGACTTCTAAAAGCACTACAAACACCCAGAAAACGGCTGATTTTACTGCCTGAGAACACAGCAGATCACCTGGGAAAAACATTATTCTGCTTTCTCCTGCTCTCCTTTAATCTACACATTAGAAAGAAGCTGCAGATTTAAACAGGAACACAGGTTTTACTCTTTTTATGCATTCATGTTGTTTAGAAGTTCGACTGATTTACGTTTTAGTTTCACATTTGGACTTCACAGAATATTAGTTACTGAGCTAAAAACGTCTGAAAAAGCATTTCACCTTTTTTTTGCAGATATATTTTATCACATGAACAAAAAATTTAAAACATTTGAAAAGAGAAAAGAAATCAGCATCAGTTTTAACAGCTTTATTTCTTTAGTTTGTTACTGTACTCTGACAATATTTTCTCACTCTATTTAGTCTTTAAATGATTTATTAATAACTGAATTTATAGAAATGGAATCACGAAACTATTTTAATCTGTTAAAACTCTAAAGGTCCAAGTTCAGCTTTGAGTTTTATTCATTATCACAGTAGAAAACCTCAGCTCCAACACAAAATAAACTGCTTTATCTGTAGTAAAACAGAATTTTAGATTTGTTTTATAATATTTTAATTATATTTGCCACGACTACTATATTAAACATTAGATTAAAAAAAATATAAAAGGTCGGAAAAATTAGATTAAAAAGTCAAGAACATGTTTTAAATGTTTTATCTGTAGTAAAACCCAATGTTACTGTTACTTACAGCATCTATATATATATATATATATATATATATATATCAAATCAAATATATCATCAATATCCACATCATCAATAAAGTAAAACACATAAATTGTGAATTGTGAAAAGTGAAATGTCTTTTTTCCATTAATGGATGTGTAGTGGAGACGTCTGGATTCATGAGTTAATGAGCAAAAACTACAGAAAAATCTCAATGCTGCTCAATTATTGATATAAAACCCAAAAGAATATTAAGTAAAAAGTTTAATATAAGTTCAGTATTAGGACTGCTACTTACCACTATTTAGGTATTTAACTTAGATTTGAGATAAAAGTCAAAAACTACAGAGAAAAGTCAGTGTTGCTCAACTTTTTACATAAAATGGTGTTGGACAACACAGAGATTTACAGATATTTACTGTTGTTTTAGGCTGTTCAACACAGATATTTACTGTTGTTTTAGGCTGTTCAACACAGATATTTACTGTTGTTTTAGGCTGTTCAACACAGATATTTACTGTTGTTTTAGGGTGTTCAACACCGATATTTACTGCTGTTTTAGGCTGTTCAACACAGATATTTACTGTTGTTTTAGGGTGTTCAACACAGATATTTACTGCTGTTTTAGGCTGTTCAACACCGATATTTACTGCTGTTTTAGGCTGTTCAACACAGATATTTACTGTTGTTTTAGGGTGTTCAACACCGATATTTACTGCTGTTTTAGGCTGTTCAACACAGATATTTACTGTTGTTTTAGGGTGTTCAACACAGATATTTACTGTTGTTTTAGGGTGTTCAACACAGATATTTACTGTTGTTTTAGGGTGTTCAACACAGATATTTACTGTTGTTTTAGGGTGTTCAACACAGATATTTACTGTTGTTTTAGGGTGTTCAACGCAGATATTTACTGCTGTTTTAGGGTGTTCAACGCAGGTATTTACTGCTGTTTTAGGGTGTTCAACACAGATATTTACTGTTGTTTTAGGGTGTTCAACGCAGGTATTTACTGTTGTTTTAGGGTGTTCAACACAGATATTTACTGTTGTTTTAGGGTGTTCAACGCAGATATTTACTGTTGTTTTAGGGTGTTCAACACAGATATTTACTGCTGTTTTAGGGTGTTCAACGCAGATATTTACTGTTGTTTTAGGGTGTTCAACACAGATATTTACTGTTGTTTTAGTGTGTTCAACACAGATATTTACTGCTGTTTTAGGGTGTTCAACGCAGATATTTACTGCTGTTTTAGGGTGTTCAACACAGATATTTACTGCTGTTTTAGGCTGTTCAACACAGATATTTACTGCTGTTTTAGGGTGTTCAACACCGATATTTACTGTTGTTTTAGGGTGTTCAACACCGATATTTACTGTTGATTTAGGCTGTTCAACACCGATATTTACTGTTGTTTTAGGGTGTTCAACACAGATATTTTGTTATGGTTTGGTTCTTGGTTTTGTGTTGTGTTCTGTTTTCTTTTTTTTCCACTATCTTTCCTGCAGAGCGATGGGTTACGGCGGGGCGTGGTCTGGGCCATCGCAGCTGGCGGCAATCACTAATCACCAGGGCCCTTTATATATCCGGAAACAACACTCCACCACCCGCGGATTATACTTGCCCGTGTCTTCGGTAATCGACGACCGTAGGTGGCGGACCTGTTCGTCTCCTATGTCCTCTGGATGTACCTTGTTTCTCGTGCTCACCGCGTTCTCCTCTTTTTGCCGTAGTCTCCAGGGCTTCTCCGTCCTCCTCACGCCGCGTCCCGCTCGGCAGTCCAGACCGTCACTGCCTCCTCTGCCAGCCAGCGCCTTTAGTTCTGTTTTTACCTTTTGTGTTTGGAATAAACTCGTTTTTGCACTTTCACTTTTTTTTGCAGATATATTTTATCACATGAACAAAAAATTTAAAACATTTGAAAAGAGAAAAGAAATCAGCATCAGTTTTAACAGCTTTATTTCTTTAGTTTGTTACTGTACTCTGACAATATTTTCTCACTCTATTTAGTCTTTAAATGATTTATTAATAACTGAATTTATAGAAATGGAATCACGAAACTATTTTAATCTGTTAAAACTCTAAAGGTCCAAGTTCAGCTTTGAGTTTTATTCATTATCACAGTAGAAAACCTCAGCTCCAACACAAAATAAACTGCTTTATCTGTAGTAAAACAGAATTTTAGATTTGTTTTATAATATTTTAATTATATTTGCCACGACTACTATATTAAACATTAGATTAAAAAAAATATAAAAGGTCAGAAAAATTAGATTAAAAAGTCAAGAACATGTTTTAAATGTTTTATCTGTAGTAAAACCCAATGTTACTGTTACTTACAGCATCTATATATATATATATATATATATATATATATATATATATATATATATCAAATCAAATATATCATCAATATCCACATCATCAATAAAGTAAAACACATAAATTGTGAATTGTGAAAAGTGAAATGTCTTTTTTCCATTAATGGATGTGTAGTGGAGACGTCTGGATTCATGAGTTAATGAGCAAAAACTACAGAAAAATCTCAATGCTGCTCAATTATTGATATAAAACCCAAAAGAATATTAAGTAAAAAGTTTAATATAAGTTCAGTATTAGGACTGCTACTTACCACTATTTAGGTATTTAACTTAGATTTGAGATAAAAGTCAAAAACTACAGAGAAAAGTCAGTGTTGCTCAACTTTTTACATAAAATGGTGTTGGACAACACAGAGATTTACAGATATTTACTGCTGTTTTAGGCTGTTCAACACAGATATTTACTGCTGTTTTAGGCTGTTCAACACAGATATTTACTGTTGTTTTAGGGTGTTCAACACAGATATTTACTGTTGTTTTAGGCTGTTCAACACAGATATTTAGTGTTGTTTTAGGGTGTTCAACACAGATATTTACTGTTGTTTTAGGGTGTTCAACACCGATATTTACTGCTGTTTTAGGCTGTTCAACACAGATATTTACTGTTGTTTTAGGGTGTTCAACACAGATATTTACTGCTGTTTTAGGGTGTTCAACACAGATATTTACTGCTGTTTTAGGGTGTTCAACACAGATATTTACTGTTGTTTTAGGGTGTTCAACACAGATATTTACTGTTGTTTTAGTGTGTTCAACACAGATATTTACTGCTGTTTTAGGCTGTTCAACACAGATATTTACTGTTGTTTTAGGGTGTTCAACGCAGGTATTTACTGTTGTTTTAGGGTGTTCAACACAGATATTTACTGTTGTTTTAGGGTGTTCAACACAGATATTTACTGTTGTTTTAGTGTGTTCAACACAGATATTTACTGCTGTTTTAGGGTGTTCAACACAGATATTTACTGTTGTTTTAGGGTGTTCAACACAGATATTTACTGTTGTTTTAGGCTGTTCAACACAGATATTTAGTGTTGTTTTAGGGTGTTCAACACAGATATTTACTGTTGTTTTAGGGTGTTCAACACCGATATTTACTGCTGTTTTAGGCTGTTCAACACAGATATTTACTGTTGTTTTAGGGTGTTCAACACCGATATTTACTGTTGTTTTAGGCTGTTCAACACAGATATTTACTGCTGTTTTAGGCTGTTCAACACAGATATTTACTGTTGTTTTAGGCTGTTCAACACAGATATTTAGTGTTGTTTTAGGGTGTTCAACACAGATATTTACTGCTGTTTTAGGCTGTTCAACACAGATATTTACTGTTGTTTTAGGGTGTTCAACACAGATATTTACTGTTGTTTTAGGCTGTTCAACACAGATATTTAGTGTTGTTTTAGGGTGTTCAACACAGATATTTACTGTTGTTTTAGGGTGTTCAACACAGATATTTACTGTTGTTTTAGGGTGTTCAACACAGATATTTACTGTTGTTTTAGGGTGTTCAACACCGATATTTACTGCTGTTTTAGGCTGTTCAACACAGATATTTACTGTTGTTTTAGGGTGTTCAACACAGATATTTACTGTTGTTTTAGGGTGTTCAACACCGATATTTACTGCTGTTTTAGGCTGTTCAACACAGATATTTACTGCTGTTTTAGGCTGTTCAACACAGATATTTACTGTTGTTTTAGGGTGTTCAACACCGATATTTACTGCTGTTTTAGGGTGTTCAACACAGATATTTACTGTTGTTTTAGGGTGTTCAACACAGATATTTACTGTTGTTTTAGGGTGTTCAACACAGATATTTACTGCTGTTTTAGGGTGTTCAACACAGATATTTACTGCTGTTTTAGGGTTTTCAACACAGATATTTACTGTTGTTTTAGGGTGTTCAACACAGATATTTACTGCTGTTTTAGGGTGTTCAACACAGATGTTTACTGCTGTTTTAGGGTGTTTACTACAGATGTTTCTTGTTGTTTTGGGGGTGTTCAGGGCTCCACGGGACTGATTCTGTGCTGGATGAAGCTGAAGAGGCGTCTCTGAGGGGTGTATTACAGCGATTTTCGACCCAGAGGATGGTTCATTTTAGTTTAGAGGAGGGAAGAGTCCATAAACACTAGATAATGACCTCAAACACACCAACTACACACTAATTAATGAAGAAACACACTTTCAACAGTTTTTTCTCTTCAGAGCAAACACTTATAAAAAGGTTGTTTTGTCTTTTTGCAGTCTGGAAACATGAGAAAATGCAGACATGAAAATCTGATTCAGATTCAGTCCTTTAAGGACAAAAAAATCATCATCAGTGATGTCATGGGATCTAGCTGGAAGATTATGAGGATTAACAGTTTAATTCAATAATTAATCATTTTATTGCACTTTTTCCATCAGCATCACAGTAACGGTACTATGGTAACAGAAAAAGGTGAAGCTGACCAACAGGGAACAATAAACTACAGACACCAAAGCTACAGGCACCACAGCTACAGGCACCAAAGCTACAGCCACCAAAGCTACAGACACCAAAGCTACAGGCACCAAAGCTACAGGCACCACAGCTACAGGCACCAAAGCTACAGCCACCAAAGCTACAGACACCAAAGCTACAGGCACCAAAGCTACAGGCACCACAGCTACAGGCACCAAAGCTACAGGCACCAAAGCTACAGGCACCAAAGCTACAGCCACCAAAGCTACAGGCACCAAAGCTACAGGCACCAAAGCTACAGACACCAAAGCTACAGACACCAAAGCTACAGAAACTAAAGCTACAGGCACCAAAGCTACAGGCACCACAGCTACAGGCACCACAGCTACAGGCACCACAGCTACAGGCACCAAAGCTACAGACACCAAAGTTACAGGCACCACAGCTACAGACACTAAAGCTACAGACACTAAAGCTACAGACACCAAAGCTACAGGCACCAAAGCTTAAGGGCACCTAAGCTACAGACACCGAAGATACAGGCACCACAGCTACAGACACTAAAGCTATAGACACCAAAGCTACAGGCACCAAAGCTACAGGCACCACAGCTACAGGCACCAAAGCTACAGACACTAAAGCTACAGACACCAAAGCTACAGACACCAAAGCTACAGATACCAAAGCTACAGGCACCAAAGCTACAGACACTAAAGCTTCAGGCACCAAAGCTACAGACACCAAAGCTACAGGCACCACAGCTACAGACACCACAGCTACAGACACCAAAGCTACAGGCACCAAAGCTACAGAGACTAAAGCTACAGGCGCCACAGCTACAGGCACCACAGCTACAGGCACTAAAGCTACAGACACCAAAGCTACAGACACCAAAGCTACAGACACCAAAGCTACAGGCATCAAAGCTACAGGCACTAAAGCTACAGACACCAAAGCTACAGACACCAAAGCTACAGGCACTAAAGCTACAGACACCAAAGCTACAGGCACCAAAGCTACAGACACCAAAGCTACAGGCACTAAAGCTACAGACACCAAAGCTACAGACACCAAAGCTACAGAGACCAAAGCTACAGAGACCAAAGCTACAGGCATCAAAGCTACAGACACCAAAGCTACAGAGACCAAAGCTACAGGCACCACAGCTACAGGCACTAAAGCTACAGACACCAAAGCTACAGACACCAAAGATACAGAGACCAAAGCTACAGAGACCAAAGCTACAGGCACCAAAGCTACAGGCACCAAAGCTACAGGCACCACAGCTACAGGCACTAAAGCTACAGACACCAAAGCTACAGACACCAAAGATACAGAGACCAAAGCTACAGAGACCAAAGCTACAGGCACCAAAGCTACAGGCACCAAAGCTACAGGCACCACAGCTACAGGCACTAAAGCTACAGACACCAAAGCTACAGACACCAAAGATACAGAGACCAAAGCTACAGAGACCAAAGCTACAGGCACCACAGCTACAGGCACCAAAGCTACAGGCACCACAGCTACAGACACTAAAGCTACAGACACTAAAGCTACAGACACCAAAGCTACAGAGACTAAAGCTACAGGCACCAAAGCTACAGAGACTAAAGCTACAGGCACCAAAGCTACAGAGATCAAAGCTACAGGCACCAAAGCTACAGGCACCAAAGCTACAGACACCAAAGTTACAGAGACCAAAGCTACAGAGACTAAAGCTACAGGCACCAAAGCTACAGAGATCAAAGCTACAGGCACCAAAGTTACAGAGACCAAAGCTACAGACACCAAAGTTACAGGCATCAACATTCACTTTCAGTCTGAAATCTACATATTTTCAGATTTATTTCACATTTTTGACTTTTATATAATTTAAAAATATATTGTATATATTTTAATACATGTTTTATATTCTAATTTTAAATCTTTCTCATATTTTTGTCTTTTCATATCAAATATTTGTTTAAATGTTTCTCATAGACAAAAATACTGAAGAGAAAACAACAATATCCAACAGAAAAACTTTATCATCATCATCGTTCAGTCTCAGCTCCTCCCTGTTTGTCTTCTACAGTTCCCTAAGCCCCGCCCCCCAAGCCCCGCCCCCTGCAGGTAATTAACCACCAGGTGTTCCCAGTTAATTAGTGCTGAAACATGTCAGCATTTATTTCAATACATTTCCCATTTATAGGAAGTGGTGTAATGGCACACAACACTGAATTTAGAGTTGTTTTTTATCTCAGAAATTAATTTGTTAATAATTTGTTGAGTTTCATGGAGGTCGTGTTGAAGTGTGTTAAAAGAGGCACAAACACAGCATCACTTTGGTGATGAATTGTTATAAATAATCTTTGTGCAGCTGTTGCTGTCAGGCCCCGTACGGAAGGAGGACTCAAAGTCAGGGATCCGGGTTTTATTGTTCCCAGACTGCAGCGTTTAAAAGTAGGCAATCCGAATGTCGCAGCAGAAATCGAGACTCATCAGACCAGGCAACGTTTTTCCAATCTTCTATTGTCCAATTTCGATGAGCTTGTGCAAATTGTAGCCTCAGTTTCCTGTTCTTAGCTGAAAGGAGTGGCACCCGGCGTGGTCTTCTGCTGCTGTAGCCCATCTGCCTCAAAGTTGGACGTACTGTGTGTTCAGAGATGCTCTTCTGCCTACCTTGGTTGTAACGGGTGGTTATTTGAGTCACTGTTGCCTTTCTATCAGCTCCAACCAGTCTGGCCATTCTCCTCTGACCTCTGGCATCAACAAGGCATTTCCGCCCACAGAACTGCCGCTCACTGGATATTTGTTCTTTTTGGGACCATTCTCTGTAAACCCTAGAGATGGTTGTGTGTGAAAATCCCAGTAGATCAGCAGTTTCTGAAATACTCAGACCAGCCCTTCTGGCACCAACAACCATGCCACGTTCAAAGTCACTCAAATCACCTTTCTTCCCCAAACTGATGCTGGTTTGAACTGCAGGAGATTGTCTTGACCATGTCTACATGCCTAAATGTACTGAGTTGCTGCCATGTGATTGGCTGATTAGAAATTAAGTGTTAACGAGCAGTTGGACAGGTGTACCTAATAAAGTGGCCGGTGAGTGTATATGACCCTTTGTTATGGGATGGGAGGTGTGGTCTATAGCTCCACCCTCTGTGATCCAGAGATATAGCTCCTGGTTTCCATCATCAGGCTAGAACTGAAGAAGCCTTTTGGATGAAAGGTGAAACATCTTCAAGCTCAAAGAAAAAGTCCAGTTGCCTACTTTTTAAACTCCTTGACTACAATGACCTGGATGAGTGAGAATCTGCACAGACAACTTTCCTACAAATTAAAAACTCTCTCTACCCAGAGATCTAACAATACTCACACTATCAGAAAATAAAAGGGAAAATAATCTGAAAAAGAAAAACACTTCAAAAGTGGGAAGGACTGACTTGAAAGGTTAACCAAAAGAAACTCGCTCAGAAGGAGGAAAAACAAGATAATATCTAACGGTGATCTAGACACACAGGTGTCAAACTGCAGCCCTGTAGCCAAGGAGACACACACCTGGTTCTACTAATCAACCCTTGCTAAGGACCTTCATTAGTAGAATCAGCTGTAGAACGGCTTGGTTGAAACGAAAACCTGCAGCCACACCGACCCTCCAGGGCTGCAGTTTGACAGCCCTGATCTAAGGCTGAAGAAACAAAAATGATCCCAAAGAAAAATAACAAAGGAAACCAAAAACAATCCTGTAGAACGACAAAGCTACAAAACGATATCTATTCTCTAACAAACGAAAACTTACGAACAAAAGAGGCAAAGCTAACAGGCTGTGGGACGACGGCCGGTTTGGATGCAATGATCAATGACGAACAACGACATTTAGGGACGAGACAAAGGGAAACACAGACTATAAATACACAAGGAGGGAAGGAGGGAACAGGTGGAACCAATCAGAAATCAGACGATCAGACAGGTGACACATGAGGAAGGACAAGTGTCCTGAAACCAGAGGAGAGTTAGGATTTCAAAATAAAACAAGAGGTGCACACAACAGAAACCCTGAAAGCAGAACCTCAGCGCTGCGACAGTTGCTGCTGTGGTTTCTCTGTTTCTCTGAATTAATCAGCTGCTTTGTGGTGATTCTCAGACACGTCACAGGAAAGGTTTTTCTTGGTAAATCAATAAACTCACTCAACCTTTTAGTTCCAAGGACCATTAAAGTGTTTTAATTTATTTAACAGGACGTAGTCTGAAGGATCCACATCTCAAATCAACTGATTATTCCATCATTTTCTATGAAGATGAAAAGAATATGAACCGCAGGAACATTAACAACCATCAGAATGTGTTAGTGACTACGTGATGGTGGAACCCCAAAAAGTTTAAGTTTAAGTTAGTTTAACTTCACTTAAAAAAACACTTTCTATCATCTAGGTTTATGTTCTGGGTGGATTATATATTTAATATTTATCATTTTTTGGTTAAAATATTTGGTATTTTGTGAAAAAACAAACACAAAATTGTGATTTTAAAAAAATGGAGTTTTAAACAACAAGAAACCAACACGAACATTTATAGAGGTCGAATTAATAAAATATAAAACTGTGTTTTAAAACCTCTTTGACTTTCTCATCTTGTCAAACTCTCAAATGCAAATATAAATGAGATTATTATGGTATGTCTGAGTTTCCTTTAAGTTTAACAGGTAAAATATCTCTACAGGGACATGTTTACAATAACTTAGCCTATTCCTATTTGTTCCTTTTCTTTTTTAACACCATTTGCTGCTTTAGGCCTCAACGAGTCCCATTCATTAATTATTAATTATTAATGATGGAAGGATGCAGCAATGACATCATATAGACAATATAGAAGAATGTAAAGGTTTAGTTCAGACTGAGCTCAGTCCACGTTATTATAGGCTTAGATCAGAAATGATGAATAAAAGGTTCCTATTTATGAAACAGAAGTCACATGACTTCCTGTGCTGTTTATCTCTGTGGTTTTACAGCTTCTCATCGAACTCATGACATTCACACACTCCTGGTTTTTTAGTTTCTACCTGTGGTTGCACATTGTGTGAATTAATAATTGAATGTGAGTTTTAACATGTCTGATCTCTATAGGATCCACTTCTTGCTGCTGTGGATCATCTCAGTGGTTTACTGTAAGTTACTGCTTTTATTATTTAAAGGGTTATAGGATTATATAGAACCATCACTAAGAAGAATATGTTTTAATGATGAAATAATACTAATAAAAAAACATAAAACAGAAGAAAATGTGTTCATTGAAATTAAATGAATTCATTCAGTTAGTTTTGTTAACTACTTGAAACAATCCAATTAAATCGGTTCACGTTTCTCTTTTTTTCAGTGAACACGAGTTATTTTTATTGTTTTAATGGTTATTTATATGAATTATTCTTTTTATGTCAAAAACGTTTTAAAATTCACTTTTATTCATCATTCATCAGGTCTATAAATCTACATTTATATCATTGAATTAATTTAATACATTTTTAAATGTGTTCATGTTGGTTTCTTCTTATTTCAAAATCCATTTATATCTTTTTTTTTAAAAAAAAAAACTAAAAAACTTTTGTGTGATTTTTTTTTTTTTTTACAGAAAATGTGAAATGGTGGAACTGAAAAAGAATCATACATTTTAAATAGCTAATCCTATAATATAAACCTTGTTGATAGCGTGTGTTTTGAATTGTTTAAAGCCTTTTTAAAAGAGTTAAACTATCCTGTATCAAGTTTTTAGGATTACACACAGTTTTATCACTGACTTCTATAACATTTAATTACCATTAAAACATTAAACATGGCTGATTTTAAGTTTTATTTCTTTCATCTTCCTCCATCTATTTACTGACTCATATCTGCAATGAAACTCAGCAACTTTACCAAATTTCACTGAGTGAACATCATATTTAAATTGTGTTAAATTGATTGTGTTTTATGCAGAATTATTTCTTTTCTTTATGTTTTGTCACTTTTTAATTTGACATTAGCATCTATTTTAATGACGTGTTGCATTTCTACAGATAGAAATTATGTCCATTTACATATTTTCTAATAACATAATCCTGTCATTTTTACCTTGACACATTCACATTAAACACGTCTATTGTTTCTTGTTCTTATTTAGATGATTTTCTTTTCTCCAAAGCAGAATAAAGATGTTTTAAACATGACTAAATGCAGCTTTGAGAAGCTTCACGTTGTCAACCAGTGTCATAAAACCAGAAAACTCCATCTAGACTGTAGCTTTGTTCATTTCTGTCTAAACTCTGCTGATATCAGCCACTTCACATGATGCAGCAGGAAACTAGCAGATCCCTGTTTGTCCTGAGTATTTCTGTGAGTCTGCATAGTCAGAGTGTCCAGCCTTCATTCCATGGCTGTAACTCTCTTTGTCTTTGCTGATTCCAGGTCAAGATGGATCCTCAGATGGGAATAGAGCAGCAGGTGAGTCACAGTTCCTCATATTTACCAGTCGGGTGGAATTCTAACGTTTAGAACGTCTCCATCAGCAGGACACGTTTAACTCTCATCTGTCCATGTTCATAGCAGCCAGCACTTTATAATTATATGAAATGAACCGTCTTTTAATAGAAATCATGCATTCTTTGCAAAATAACAACATTGCATGAGTGAATTTCCTGAATTTCCCAGACACACACAAGTTCTTTGTAAATTGTAAAGCTGCTTAACCCATTTAATTCTATGGCAGCTCTAGATGTCCAAGTCTATGACGTCATTTTCTGCTGAAAATAAAACACTCTAAATGTTACTCAGACAGGTTTAATGACATGAGACTAGAGAACTTAGACAAAGGTTTTAAGTAGAATAATGTTCTTCCTGTCACATGATGTAATGGACTTCCTGTCCCTTTAAATTATAATGATCTTCAACCAGGACATGTTTATGTATTTTTAATCTTTTAAATCTCAACGATAACCCAAAGACGAATTTTGTACCAGAGATAAATAGTTTTTTGTTTATAGGATAATTTATGCAAGCAGCAACTATGGTTGTCAATCAGTAAAATTCTATTTTACTCAAATCAGAGTACAAAAAACCCCACAACATGATCATTAGTGACTCAACTGATATAATTATAATATGCATAAATAGATTTAAAAAATGAGCTTAAATGGGTTAAAACAAAACGTAAAAATCCTGAAGTGCTATTGGTGCAGCTCATTTGCAGCTTCATCGACATCAGAAGTGATTGACAGCAGCTAAAACAAATCAGCGTTCTTCTGTCTCCATCATCACTGGTTGAAGGTGGAGACAGAATCTACTGTTGATTCCAGCAGAAGTTCAGCCAGGAGACACCAACATGTCCACAAACTGTAGATGAATGAGCAGTTTGTTGTTGAATATATTTATGATGATGAAAAGTGTGCGATCTAGGGTAAATGAACTTTATTTTTACTTTTATGTTTAGTTAAATTTTGATGTTATGTTGTTTTTTTCTAATATTCTTAAATAGATTTTTGTCATATATCAACAATATGCAAATATGATAAATTCTTACTGTATAAACCTAATGGAGTCACATTGAATTACATAGCATCAAGCTATCCTGGTCTTACATTCCCATTATATCTATCTTAATTTTTGTATTTATATACTAACTACTATACTATAACTAGTAACTATAACTATATACTAACTACTATACTATAACTAGTAACTATAACTATATACTAACTACTATACTATAACTAGTTACTATAACTATATACTAACTATTATACTATAACTAGTAACTATAACTATATACTAACTACTATACTATAACTAGTAACTATAACTATATACTAACTACTATACTATAACTAGTTACTATAACTATATACTAACTACTATACTATAACTAGTTACTATAACTATATACTAACTACTATACTATAACTAGCTACTATAACTATATACTAACTACTATACTATAACTAGTAACTATAACTATATACTAACTACTATACTATAACTAGTAACTATAACTATATACTAACTACTATACTATAACTAGTAACTATAACTATATACTAACTACTATACTATAACTAGTAACTATAACTATATACTAACTACTATACTATAACTAGTTACTATAACTATATACTAACTACTATACTATAACTAGTAACTATAACTATATACTAACTACTATACTATAACTAGTAACTATAACTATATACTAACTACTATACTATAACTATATACTAACTACTATACTATAACTAGTAACTATAACTATATACTAACTACTATACTATAATTAGTAACTATAACTATATACTAACTACTATACTATAACTAGTAACTATAACTATATACTAACTACTATACTACAACTAGTAACTATAACTATATACTAACTATTACACTATAACTAGTAACTATAACTATATACTAACTACTATACTATAACTAGTAACTATAACTATATACTAACTACTATACTATAACTAGTAACTATAACTATGTACTAACTACTATACTATAACTAGTTACTATAACTATATACTAACTACTATACTATAACTAGTAACTATAACTATATACTAACTACTATACTATAACTAGTTACTATAACTATATACTAACTACTATACTATAACTAGTAACTATAACTACATACTAACTACTATACTATAACTAGTTACTATAACTACATACTACTATACTATAACTAGTAACTATAACTATATACTAACTACTATACTATAACTAGTTACTATAACTATATACTAACTACTATACTATAACTAGTAACTATAACTATATACTAACTACTATACTATAATTAGTAACTATAACTATATACTAACTACTATACTATAACTAGTTACTATAACTATATACTAACTACTATACTATAACTAGTAACTATAACTATATACTAACTACTATACTATAACTAGTTACTATAACTATATACTAACTACTATACTATAACTACTAACTATAATTATATACTAACTACTATACTATAACTAGTAACTATAACTATATACTAACTACTATACTATAACTAAGTTACTATAACTATATACTAACTACTATACTATAACTAGTAACTATAACTATATACTAACTACTATACTATAACTAGTTACTATAACTATATACTAACTATTATACTATAACTAGTAACTATAACTATATACTAACTACTATACTATAACTAGTAACTATAACTATATACTAACTACTATACTATAACTAGTAACTATAACTACATACTAACTACTATACTATAACTAGTTACTATAACTACATACTAACTACTATACTATAACTAGTAACTATAACTATATACTAACTACTATACTATAACTAGTTACTATAACTATATACTAACTACTATACTATAACTAGTAACTATAACTATATACTAACTACTATACTATACCTAGTTACTATAACTATATACTAACTACTATACTATAACTACTAACTATAATTATATACTAACTACTATACTATAACTAGTAACTATAACTATATACTAACTACTATACTATAACTAAGTTACTATAACTATGTACTAACTACTATACTATAACTAGTAACTATAACTATATACTAACTACTATACTATAACTAGTTACTATAACTATATACTAACTACTATACTATAACTAGTAACTATAACTATATACTAACTACTATACTATAACTAGTAACTATAACTATATACTAACTACTATACTATAACTAGTTACTATAACTATATACTAACTACTATACTATAACTAGTAACTATAACTATATACTAACTACTATACTATAACTAGTTACTATAACTATATACTAACTACTATACTATAACTAGTATTTATAACTATATACTAACTACTATACTATAACTAGTAACTATAACTATATACTAACTACCATACTATAACTAGTAACTATAACTATATACTAACTACTATACTATAACTAGTATTTATAACTATATACTAACTACTATAGTATAACTAGTAACTATAACTATATACTAACTACTATACTATAACTAGTTTGGTCTATAGAGCACAGTGAATCTTAATGTTGCATCTAGAAAGTTGACCTCGAATGGTGGTGGATCTGTAGCTTAAATGTCAAAAGGCCAAAAAAATTACAAGGAAAACAAAGATATTTGAATGTGAACAAAAGGAAAAAGTGGAGACTCCCTTTCAGGTAAGAGAGCAAGAAGGTTCACACCTAAGGGAGGAAGGGGCAAATTCAGGTACCCTACAGTCACATATGGTTTAAACAAGAAAAGAGGCATCCTATCTCTGAAGCAGAGTTACCACATTCCATCCAATCAAGTTTACAGCCACTGACGGCAAGGTAACAACAAAAAGGGTAAAACTCTGTGGGGAGACAGATCCAAGTTCGAATGTTGTTTTCTTTATCATCAGGTATAGGTGTAAATCCATAGGTGACATGACAAAGTTGCCTAAACTGACACAAATTAGACCATTGAACTCCATTTTCTTAAGATTTTGTCCCCATCTAAAAAAGATTTTTGCTTTTAAATATGAAAAAGTGTATGAAACCCATGACTAAAATGTCATTGTTTTACCTATGGATGGACTATGCTGGAACCAGCCCAAGGACCCCTGGGGGGTCCCTGGACCTCGCTTTGAGAACTTCTGACATTGAGTTTTTCTTTTTCTTCCTGAATGTTCCGTCCTCCAGCCACCACGACTCCTATTTCTACTCCTCCTCCTCCTCCTCCTCCTCCTGCAATCACCTCAAATGAGACCAAACCCTCAATCACTGCACCTCAACAGCCCAAAGGTTGGAATTCTCTCTGGATTAATAAAAGGGTTTCAAATACTCTAAACCAGGGGTCACCAGTCCTTGTCCTGCAGGTCTGGTGTGGGTCCAGGTTTTAGTTCCAACCAGCAGTAACAACCTGGTTCTACTAATGAAGGTCCTTATTAATGACCCTAGTGGTTGATCAGTAGAACCAGGTTGTTGCTGCTGGTTGGAACTAAAACCTGGACCCACACCAGCCCTTCTGGTGACCCCTGCTCTAAAGCCACATGTTTTACCTTCACTCAGCTGCTAGGGAAAAATGTTAAATTCTTATGTTGTCTAATGTTTTATGGTTTTTATCCTTTTCTAATTTCTATGAATCCGTCCTGCTGCTGCATCATCAGCCCAGACACAGTGTGAGTATCAGATCATTATATTATCATGATGATAGATCATCCATCTGATGGGGTTTAGTTTCATCAGCAAACACAGCAGCAGCATCAACATCTACATGAATGAAGTTAAAGCCAACAGCAGCTGATTGGTTTTCACTAACAGGTTTTATTGTTCTGTTCAGGTAATTACACGGTTCAACGGTTCAAGTCTGGATTCCAGGTCACCATGAACAATCCTGGAAAATACGTTGTAAAACTTTACGAAGAGGGAAAAAACGAGACGGAACCCATAAAATCTGAATTCACCAATGACAGCTCAGTAGTTACCATCCAACAGCTGAAGCCCTGCACTGCCTATCAACATAAAGTGATGTTCATTAATGGATCTGGCATTGAACACCCCTGCAAAAGTAATGATCCTACATTGAAGACAGCAGCAATACGTGAGTGATAATAATTCATACTGTTGTATTCTAGGTGTAGAAATGTGTAAATGTTTAATTTGTGCATCATTTGTGTTTTTCAGCCAAAGGTGACATTAAACTCAGCAGCTGCTCCCCTGATGATCTTTGTTATGGGAGTGAATGGAACCTCAGCTCCATGAAAATAACAGCAAACAATAAAAAGGCACAGCCATGCAAACATGAAAACATGTTCTGTATCAAACCTGATGAAGGTGACATTTGCACAAATTTGACGACAACCTTCACTCAAGAAAATTGTGTGAACATCAGCCTCATCAAATTCATCAGAGCTGGTGTGTATAAGAGAGTTTTAATATCATGTAGACCTTCTAAAACATGTTTTATTCATATCTGCTTCTTTCTGTTTTTCAGATGAGTTTTTAAAGCCAAATGTTGTAGCTAAGATTGATTCCACACAACTTCCTGTGAAGAAAATAGAATGTTTCCCTCGAAACTGCCAACATCTCCTTTTACAGATTTACAGATTATCACTGTACTGGTCTGATCAAGGAAAAGGATCAAAATATAAAGAACACGACTGATCTCCCCATCAACATCAACTGTAGTATGTTGATGTTGATTTCTGGTGATCTAAGATTCTACAGACCAGACGACTCAGACGAGTTCATGTTAAACATGTGTGATGTTTCCAACAGGTCTGAACATAGTCCCAACAACTACAAAAACCAACACCTCCATTACCCTGAACTGGACAACAACCAGTCCCAACTGTGACCAGGTTCTTCACACACTGAAGAACCTTTCATACGACTGCAGCTGCACCAAGCACACTCCAAAACCTGAAGCATCACGTGAGTAAACCCTGGAAAATCTCCTCCTTTTTGTCTACATTTTGTATTTCTGCAGATTAACTTGCTATGATCAGTGGGATCCACAACATTAGAATCTTCCATTAGCCTCAAGAAGATCAATTTGTCTCCTGAGTTCATATTTTAGCCTGTTATTAATAAAAAATAAGGTGTAAATAACAAAAAAACCTCACATTCTGGTGTAACATATTAGTTTCATTAAATATGATTATGAATAATATTATTATGAGTGTGGTGCAGCACAGGTCATTTTAGTGTGAGGTCTATGTCCCATTCATTCTGGATGGACGAGCCTCTAGAGTTAGATGTGATTGTAGAGCCGACCTCAGAAATTCTCCATTAATTTGTGAAACAGTTTTAACGTCAGGTCAATGATTTGTCCATGAAAGCGGAGGCCTGATGCTCTGATAGAACTCCTGAAGCTGACAGTTGTTGGGTTTGTTCTCCACGAGGCTCCAAACTCAGCGTGCTGCATACTTTCTACCCATTCACTCTCATGTTAAACCTGATAAATGCTGAGTTCTCATGTTATTTCAGATGTTTCCAGCTCCAGAATAAAAGATGATATCATTTATCCTCTAAATGACTCAGGTTGTGTGTTAAACAGCAGGAGCTGCATCTCACCGTCTCCTGAGCCTCAGGCAGCAGTTAGTGACAGTTGGTGATGTCATCCACTTCAAAGGCCCTGCAGCCAGGCAGCCAGTCGCCATGGTAACGCCTCAGCTGGGCTGGAAGCTGATTGGCTCATGATGTCAGGCTGAAAGCTGATTGGCTCATGGTTTTTCCTCAATAACTTTGGAAGTAAAGCTTCCACATTCACCAAACTTGGTGCGGGTGATAAAGGGAACCCCACGATCCCAACAGTGGAATCATGGTGGTTTAATGAGAAGCAGCACCGAGCCCCGATGGACAAAACACCAGACACAACTCTCACCGTTTCCTCTTTTGTTGCACTTTAAAGCTTTTATAAAGTGTGATGTCATGTCGTACATAGTGAATATAAAAGTGTTGCAGGACCAGTCAGTGATTTACGTCACAGAGACACTGATGATTTTAATATCTATGTTCTTGTCAGTTAATGGGAAACAAAGAAGTTCAGCCTCTGTTGCTGCTACAGTTAACAAACAGAAACCAGGAGGAACCTGTCACTTCTCTGGACTGATTCCATACACCAGATATGTCTGTACAATCCAACCCACCTACAAAGGAGAGGAGGTTAATCAACCAAAAAACATTCAAATCGATACTGATGTTGGAGGTAAGTAAACAGCAAACTGTCTTATATTATATATTTAACCATTAAAAATCTGTTCAAAAAGCCTTAATGCTGGTTATTTATTATGAAATGTACACAGTCAATTATTATTATTCATAATACATATAGTTAAATAGCACTTTTCAAAACAAGTTTGTAGGTATTTTACATAAACTTAAAAACTTAAAATAAAAAAATACAGCACTGAAACTGACTACAAAATGTAATAATATCACATGTTAACTTCAGCTATGATAAAATACGCTTAATGTTGTGTCTATAGAAATTAACCATGTTGCTTTTATTTTAAAGTAAAACACATGTGCTGTGATAAATTTAATAATTATAGTTAATATAAATGATTATAACATTATAATGAAACAGTACATTAAAAACCCCAAATAAAATAAAAAACAGAATAATCATTACATTTCGTCAAATCATACATTTGCCAAATGTTAATATTTCATTTTAACATACATTATAAAGTCTTTAGGTCAACGATATTCTATAATTTGTTCATAATAATTTAAATAATTCAATTAATTTAAATTAAGTCAAAATACATTTAAAGATGGAGCAAAAAACTTTATTTGAAAATGCTTTTAAATGTGTTATTCTAGTACTATAGTTGTGGAAATAACATGTTAAATCTCAGTGAATCTCAGTAAAACTTATGGCTGAACCAGCCAATGAGAGGACTCCACATGTATCGATGTGATTGGTAAAAATTGATAAAAAATAAAAATCAATAGATTCATGTGCAACATGGAAAATAACACAAATAATATGAAATAAATACGACTAAATTAAATAAATGTAATTATTTTAAATTATGTCAGTTCTTCATACAAATGGTCCTACTTTCTGTTCTTTTTTCTTTTTTCTGGGGACCCTTGGCACCTCTTCAAGGACCCCTGGGGGTCCCCGGACCACACTTTGAGAACCACTGGTCTAAAGGAATATGTTGTTTTTTACTCTACCACCTACACAGTGGAGGTTTGTATAATCCAACTTTAACAACAATATAATTCACTTTATTCCTCAAACTCCATAATTCTCATATTAACGGGATGATTTGTCTTTTCAGGTTGTTGCTTTCAACGGACATTTTTCCAGTAAAAACGCCACGAAACAAGACGTCACCACTCAATGTACGTTCTGTCTTCACTAGTTACTCACTTTGAACATTTCATTCATTTTCATTACTGTACATGACATTTTAAGAATGAACACTAGCCCTTTGATTTTTTACAGATAATGATAAACTTCTTATTGGCTTCCTCATCTTCATCATCATCATCTTCAGCATCATCATCATCATCACAGCTGTGATCCGCTTCATCTACAGGAGGTTTGAACACACACACACACACACATATATATATATGTATATATATATATTAGGGGTGTGACGAGACCCGAGATTTTAAGAAAACTAAATTACAGATTACACTCACCGGCCACTTTATTAGGTACACCTGTCCAACTGCT
>JARUPU010000101.1:77500-170000 GCA_030544235.1 Lepturacanthus savala
GAAGTAAACAACACTGTGGGTGAAGATGATAAATAATTAAGATCATCACTGAAATGGAAAAAAGAAGAGTTTTACTGTGGTGGAAGAAGAAAAAAATGATGTACAACTGCAAACAAACATTACAAACTGTATTTGTAACTACTACAAACATGAAAATATCATGTTAACCATAACAAAATAACTTACATTTGATTTCATCTATAAGCTTTGAATTTATAACAATTAATAGAGTATTAAAAAAAAAGAGCGGTTAACATGTTATCTGATAAAGTTAAAGAGGATTCATAAGACACTGAAATGAAGCCAATCACTGTCCTTTCTTTACCTTCTCATCATGTCAACCAGTCAGAGCTGTCACTAGACTCACTGCTGTAAACTAGTCTGTAAAAAAATAGAAATGAGTCGAAACAGCATCAGAACTGGAGGAACTTCTCCGCTATGTACAAACTGAACGAGTCCGTTTCTGATGAATTTACATCAGAGACGTGAACCGACGCATAAACGCTCTGTTCCTCAGACTTTGGTTTGGTGAAGGCAACAGTTAGGCATGGTGATGTGATTCACACGACGTGATTCACACGACGGGATTCACACGACATGATTCACATGACATGATTCACACAACGTGATTCACATGACATGATTCACGCGACGTGATTCACATGACATGATTCACACGTGATTCACGATGTGATTCATGCGCCATGGTGATGTGATTCACACGATGTGATTCACACAACATGGTGACATGATTCACACGACATGATTCACGCGACGTGATTCACACGTGATTCACATGACATGATTCACGTGACGTGATTCACACAACGTGATTCACAAGACGTGATTCACATGACATGATTCACGTGACGTGATTCACATGACGTGATTCACGATGTGATTCATGCGCCATGGTGATGTGATTCACACGATGTGATTCACACAACATGGTGACATTATTCACATGACATGATTCACACGACATGATTCATGCAACGTGATTCACGCACCATGGTGACATGATTCACACGACATGGTGACGTGATTCACACGACATGATTCATGTGACGTGATTCACGCACCATGGTGACATGATTCACACGACATGGTGACGTGATTCACACGACATGATTCATGTGACGTGATTTGCACCATGTGATTCATGCGACGTGATTTGCACCATGTGATTCACGTGACGTGATTTGCACCATGTGATTCACGCGACATGATTCACATGACATGATTCACAATGTGATTCATGCCCCATGGTAACATGATTCACACGATGTGATTCACACAACATGGTGACATGATTCACGTGAAGTGATTCACACGACATGATTCACGTGACGTGATTCATGCACCATGGTGACATGATTCACACGACATGATTCATGTGACGTGATTCACAATGTGATTCATGCGCCATGGTGACGTGATTCACACAACGTGATTCACGCGTGTGATTTACGTGACGTGGACAGAAACCCGAGGCAAAGATCTTGTTTCTCTTCCACACCTTGGTTAGGTAACATGACATTTACACTGCAAACCTACACAGCAACAACAATCACACCAGTTCCTAATAAAAACTAACTCTGTCAAAGGTAAAAACATGAAGGAGTGTTTTTTATCGTCTTCTTTGTGATTTTCTGTCACTAGTAATGAAAGAAGACAAACTGAGTCTGATAGAAGTGTGTGTTGTTCAGGTTTAAACCAAACAGGAAACATCCTGGTATCAGTGATGAAGTTAAACGTTAAGTGACTTACATTCAAAGTGTTCAGCCTCTAAATGGGTTAGAGTTAGAGTTAACCCTAACTTAACTTAACCCTAACTCTAACCCTCCTTCCTCTCTACACATACATACATTCGTCAGACATGAAGCCAGTATCAGTACCAGGGTAAAAAGTGCAACACCCCAACACTTCATCCATCTACAACTCTGTTACCACTCCAAATCTTCAATTTTTACGATTGCTTTTTTAATAAATTTCCATTTGTCTTTTTGTGCACCATTTGCCTGCTATAAGGTGTCGAGTCACGTCAGAAAGAACATTTGCATTGATTAACCGTGTCAGAATCGTCAGTAACAACATTAACGTTAGTTTAAGCTGCAGCTGCTGATGGACGGTTTTGGTTCATGGTTCATTACATGAAAACAGACAAGAAGAAGCTTTTCAAAGCTAAAGACACGGTTTAAGTGCTTGTACCGTTACTGAAATCTAGGGAATGGGCAAAAAAAAAGTGTAACGTGTGATCAGTCACTTTTTATAAAGTGAACCACCACCCTGCTGAAAACAGTTCTACTGATCAATAGGAGCTCTGGAGTTAGGATATAAAAGATGATAGAGGGGTCCAGTATGGAGGAGAGGAGGAGGAGTAGAAAGGAGGAGTAGTTTCTGCAGCAATGGCGTGCTCCTCGGGCTCTAGCTGCCCTGGGTCAGGTTCTAGCTGCCCTGGGTCAGGTTCTAGCTGCCCTGGGTCAGGTTCTAGCTGCCCTGGGTCAGGTTCTGCATGTGTTTGGCGATGTCGTAGACGTAGGTGATGTCCGGCCTCTTCTCAGGGTCAGGGTTGATGCACATATCTACCAGCTTCCTCAGCTGGAGAGAAAAAAAACAGCATCAGTGACTCTACTGCAGATCTGAAATCATCACATCTAGTCAGGGTAAAAACAGATGAACCCCAAAGGAATTTCATGTTGATTTTGGGCAAATTTTTGGGGGTTCTGAACGATTGAAAATGTCCCATAAAGCCTCAAAATGGAGAAATCTAATATGGCTGCCAGGTTAAAATCTAACCAATCAGGAGTTGACTGTAGAAGGTAAAAACCTGAATGTTATGAACTTTTATGTTTTCACACATGTGGAATTCAATGGATCAGATTTAACATCAAGACTAAAGGTTAATGTTCATAAACTGTTTTCTCTGATAATGAATTTCAAGAAACTAAAAAGATACTGAAGATTTTTTTTAGAAAAAATGTTTAGGAACAAAGTAGATTACAATATTTTAACTATTTATTTACACTTCTTACAATAACATCTTTACAAACTAATACGTCATCATTATAGACTAATACATCATCATCAGATGGATGTCTGTCAGTCCTGGTTCATCTATAGCCTGTCCGTCCATGGAGTGGATCTCTCCTTCACTGTGGTTCTCCCCCAGGTTTCTGCTTTCACTGGGTTTTGGAGTTTTTCCTTGCAGAGAAGGAGGGTCTAAGGACGGGGGATGTCTGGGTCACTTTGGACTGGATTTACCGAAGCACAAGGAGACAACTGGGTTGTAATATTGGGCTATATGAATAAAATTGAATTGAATACGTTATATCGGGATATTATTAGAGACTCAGTGGATTTCACACAGTTTCGGGATCTTTGTCTTCTCCTGCTTGTCCATGGATGGGGTCGTGGGGGCAGCAGCTTCAGTCTCTTCCTCTCTTCCCTCTCTCCAACTACTTCCTCCAGTTCTTCCAGGGGAACTCCAAGGTGTTTCCAGACCAGACCAGAGACTTAGTCTCTCCAGCGTGTCCCGGGTCTTCTGCCACCAGGAGGGATGTGAACACCTCCTGGTGGAGGCCCCTCACTAGATGCTGAACCACCTCAACTGGCTCCTCTGGATGTGGAGGAGCAGCGGTTCTCCTCTGACTCCTCATGATGACTGATGACTGAGCTCCTCATCCTGTCTCTAAGGGAGAGCCCAGCACCCAGAGGAGGAAACTCATTTCAGCCTCTTGTCTTCCTGATCTTGTTCTTTTAGTCTTTACCCAAAGCTCTGATCAGAGGTGATAGTAGGATGGTACTGATGGTAAATCGAGAGCTTCTTCACCACGACAGACCGATGCAGAGTCCACATCACTGCAGACGCTGCACCGATCCTCCCGTCAATAGACCCTACTGGATACTGGACCTCAATGGTCTGGAACCCCATACTCCAGGAGAACCCCCTACAGGACTCCCTGAGGGACATGGTCAAACGCCTTCTCCAATTCCACAAAGCACATGTAGACTGCTTGGACTCCCATGGACCCTCCAGGACCACGCTAAGGGTCTAGAGCTGGTCCACAGTTCCACGACCAGGACGAAATCCACACTGCTCCTCCTGAACTAAGGTTTGACTATCTCACAGACCCTCCTCTCCAGGACCCTGAATAGACCTTCCCAGGGAGGCTGAGGACTGTAATCCCCCTGTAGTTAGATCACATCTTCTAGTCCTCCTTTTTGAAGAGGGGAACCACCACCCTGGTCTGGTGCAGTCCAGAGGCACTGCCCTCGATGTTCATGCGATGTTGTAGAGATGTGTCAACAGGACAACCCTACAACATCCAGAGCCTTGAGGAACTCTGGGTGAATCTCATCCACCCCCGGGGCCTTGCTGCCATGGAGGTTTTTGACCATCTCAACGATCTCGGCCCCAGAGATAGGCGAGTCCACCACTGGTCCCCCAAACTCTGCTTCTTCAACAGAAGACGTGCTGGTGGGATTGAGGAGGTCTTTGAAATATTCCTCCCACCGACTGTGAGTTGAACGTCCTGAGTTGAGGTCAGCAGCAGACCGTTCCCACTGAACACAGTGTCAACGTTGCACCGCTTCCCCCTCCGGAGACACTGGATGGTGGTCCAGAACTTCCCTGATACCGTTTGAAAGCTGTTCTCCATGGCCTCACTGAACTCCTCCCATGCCTGAGTTTTTGCCTTCGCAACTGCCAAGGCCATGTTCCACTTGGCACGCTGATACCCGTCAGCTGCTGAGGGAGACCCACAGGTCAAGAAGGTTCTGTCGGACTCCTCCTTCAGCTTAACAACATCCCTTACTGCTGGTGTCCACCAGCAGGTTCCAAGACTGCCGCCACGACACCAACAACCTAACGGCCACAGCTCCGGTCGGCCACCTCGGCAATGGAGGCACGGAACAAGGTTAGGGCTAACAGTTTTGGGATAATCAACATTAACTAATGAAAATGGTGTTTTCTCATTCAATATTAGTAATATCAAAGGTAACTTTTACTTATTTCATTAAAATTCAGACCAAACAGGAAAAGCACTAATATAAATAACAATATCCCCAATTTATTGTGAGTAGTGTATTGTTTATCTGGATTTTAACTATTTACTATGTATATTTTACCCATTTAATATTTTGTAATGTTAGTAATTTATCTAATATTCAATGCCTGATTTCTCTATTTTGAGGCATTATGGAACATTTTCTGAGCCTGGAATACAGAAGATTAAAATTCAGCTGCCTTCAAAACCACTAAAAAAGTTGTGTGCCAAAAATTAACATAAAAATGCCTTCAGGACTTTAAATAAGCAGATTTCCCCAAATCCTGCCTCGTCTATTCAGAGAAATGAAGGAAACAGACGTCTTTTAACGCCGCTAACGAGGCAACGGGTAACAAAGCTAACAGGTTAGCGCGCTAATTGCTTTTTGGTCCGCTGAACCCACTTTTTTTTTTTTTTTTTTTTTTTTTTTTTTTTTTTTTTACACACACATACACGTACACACACACACATACACGTACACACACACTAGACAACATTCACACACACTTTCCAGCGAGGCGGCTGAATGGAGCAGAGACAGACAGGATCGTCACAGGCGGAACAGCCACCGCCATCATTAAAAAAAGAAAGGAGAAGAGAATAAAAAATGGAGGGGAAAGAAAAACAATTACATTTAGGGTCGCTATGGTAACCATCTGCTGACTTCCTGGCTGCTGTTGTGTGTGTGCGTATAAGTATATATGCGTGTGTGTGTTTGTGTGTGAGAGACAGGAAGTGAGACATGGATTCAGTGAACTGCCCCCCCCCCCCCAATATGTAAAACATTCATGGCTTCTTTGCATCTTCTTTAGATGGGGGTAGGGGGTGATAGGTGGTGGTGGGGAGTTACAGTAGACGGGGATAGGAGGTGATAGGTTGTCATGGGTGGTGGTGGGAGGTTACAGTAGACGGGGGTAGGGGGTGATAGGTTGTCATGGGTGGTGGTGGGAGGTTACAGTAGACGGGGGTAGGGGGTGATAGGTGGTGGTGGGAGGTTACAGTAGACGGGGGTAGGGGGTGATAGGTTGTCATGGGTGGTGGTGGGAGGTTACAGTAGACGGGGGTAGGGGGTGATAGGTTGTCATGGGTGGTGGTGGGAGGTTACAGTAGACGGGGGTAGGGGGTGATAGGTGGTGGTGGGAGGTTACAGTAGACGGGGGTAGGGGGTGATAGGTGGTGGTGGGAGGTTACAGTAGACGGGGGTAGGGGGTGATAGGTTGTCATGGGTGGTGGTGGGAGGTTACAGTAGAGGGGGTAGGGGGTGATAGGTTGTCATGGGTGGTGGTGGGAGGTTACAGTAGACGGGGGTAGGGGGTGATAGGTGGTGGTGGGAGGTTACAGTAGACGGGGGTAGGGGGTGATAGGTGGTGGTGGGAGGTTACAGTAGACGGGGGTAGGGGGTGATAGGTTGTCATGGGTGGTGGTGGGAGGTTACAGTAGACGGGGGTAGGGGGTGATAGGTTGTCATGGGTGGTGGTGGGAGGTTACAGTAGACGGGGGTAGGGGGTGATAGGTTGTCATGGGTGGTGGTGGGAGGTTACAGTAGAGGGGGTAGGGGGTGATAGGTTGTCATGGGTGGTGGTGGGAGGTTACAATAGACGGGGGTAGGGGGTGATAGGTGGTGGTGGGAGGTTACAGTAGACGGGGGTAGGGGGTGATAGGTGGTGGTGGGAGGTTACAGTAGACGGGGATAGGGGGTGATAGGTGGTGGTGGGAGGTTACAATAGACGGGGGTAGGGGGTGATAGGTGGTGGTGGGAGGTTACAGTAGACGGGGGTAGGGGGTGATAGGTGGTGGTGGGAGGTTACAGTAGACGGGGGTAGGGGGTGATAGGTGGTGGTGGGAGGTTACAGTAGACGGGGGTAGGGGGTGATAGGTGGTGGTGGGAGGTTACAATAGACGGGGGTAGGGGGTGATAGGTGGTGGTGGGAGGTTACAGTAGACGGGGGTAGGGGGTGATAGGTGGTGGTGGGAGGTTACAGTAGACGGGGGTAGGGGGTGATAGGTGGTGGTGGGAGGTTACAGTAGACGGGGGTAGGGGGTGATAGGTGGTGGTGGGAGGTTACAGTAGACGGGGGTAGGGGTTGATAGGTGGTGGTGGGAGGTTACAGTAGACGGGGGTAGGGGGTGATAGGTGGTGGTGGGAGGTTACAGTAGACGGGGGTAGGGGGTGATAGGTGGTGGTGGGAGGTTACAGTAGACGGGGGTAGGGGGTGATAGGTGGTGGTGGGAGGTTACAGTAGACGGGGGTAAGGGGTGATAGGTGGTGGTGGGAGGTTACAGTAGACGGGGGTAGGGGGTGATAGGTGGTGGTGGGAGGTTACAGTAGATGGGGGTAAGGGGTGATAGGTGGTGGTGGGAGGTTACAGTAGACGGTTAAATGACACAACAAAAAGGATCAGCTGACAGGTTTCTGATGATCTGCAGCATTGTGTTTACATCCAGACACACAAGCTGCAGGCTGCTGCTCTCCTCCTCAATACATCACTATTATACCATCACAATCACTACATCACTATTAGATCATCACTATCACTATTATACCATCACTATCACTACATCACTATTATACCATCACTATCACTACATCACTATTATACCATCACCATCACTACATCACTGTTATACCATCACTCACTATTATACCATCACTATCACTACATCACTATTATACCATCACTATCTCTACATCACTATTATACCATCACTATCACTACATCACTATTATACCATCACAATCACTACATCACTATTATACCATCACTATCACTATTATACCATCACTATCACTATTATACCATCACTATCGCTACATCACTATTATACCATCACTATCACTACATCACTATTATACCATCACAACCACTACATCACTATTATACCATCACTATCACTATTATACCATCACTATCACTACATCACTATTATACCATCACTATCACTATTATACCATCACTATCACTACATCACTATTATATCATCGCTATCACTACATCACTATTATACCATCACAATCACTACATCACTATTATACCATCACTATCACTATTATACCATCACTATCACTATTATACCATCACTATCACTACATCACTATTATATCATCGCTATCACTACATCACTATTATACCATCACAATCACTACATCACTATTATACCATCACTATCACTATTATACCATCACTATCACTATTATACCATCACTATCACTACATCACTATTATACCATCACTATCACTACATCACTGTTATACCATCACTCACTATTATACCATCACTATCGCTACATCACTATTATACCATCACTATCACTACATCACTATTATACCATCACAATCACTACATCACTATTATACCATCACTATCACTATTATACCATCACTATCACTACATCACTATTATACCATCACTATCACTATTATACCATCACTATCACTACATCACTATTATATCATCGCTATCACTACATCACTATTATACCATCACTATCACTATTATACCATCATTATCACTATATCACTATTATACCATCACCATCAATACATCACTATTATACCATCACCATCAATACATCACTATTATACCATCACTATCACTATTATACCATCGCTATCACTACATCACTATTATACCATCGCTATCACTACATCCCTATTATACCATCACTATCACTACATCACTATCACACCATCACTACATCACTATCACTATTACACCATCACTGTAACTACATCACTATCACTATTACACCATCACTATTAGACCATCGCGATCACTATTATACCATCACTATCACTACATCACTATTATACCATTACTATCACTGCATCACTATGATACCATCACTATGATACCATCATTATCACTATCATACCATCACTATCACTACATCACTATTATACCATCACAATCACTACATCACTATTATACCATTACTATCACTATTACACCATCACTATCACTATTATACCATCGCTATCACTACATCACTATTATACCATCACAATCACTACATCACTATTATACCATCACTATCACTATTATACCACCACAATCACTACATCACTATTATACCATCACTATCACTAAATCACTATTATACCATCACTATCACTATTATACCATCACTATCACTATTACACCATCACTATCACTACATCACTATTATACAATTACTATCACTATTATACCATCACTATCACTGCATCACTATTATACCATCACTATCACTATATCACTATTATACCATCACTATTATACTATCACGATCCCTACATCACTATTATACCATCACTATCACTATTATACAATCACTATCACTGCATCACTATTATACCATCACCATCACTACATCACTATTATACCATCACTATCATACCATTACTATCACTACATCACTATCGCTACATCACTATTATACCATTACTATCACTACATCACTATTATACCATCACTATCACTACATCACTATTATACCATCACTATCACTATTATACCATCACTATCACTACATCACTATTATACCATTACTATCGCTACATCACTATTATACCATCACTATCACTACATCACTATTATACCATCACCATCACTACATCACTATTATACAATTACTATCACTATTATACCATCACTATCACTGCATCACTATTATACCATCACTATCACTATATCACTATTATACCATCACTATTATACTATCACGATCCCTACATCACTATTATACCATCACTATTATTATACTATCACGATCCCTACATCACTATTATACCATCACTACATCACTATCACTATTATACAATCACTATCACTGCATCACTATTATACCATCACCATCACTACATCACTATTATACCATCACTATCACTGCATCACTATTATAGCATCACCATCACTACATCACTATTATACCATCACTATCACTATTATACCATCACTATCACTACATCACTATTATACCATCACCATCAATACATCACTATTATACCATCACTATCACTATTATACCATCACTATCACTATTATACCATCACTATCACTATTATACCATCACTATCACTACATCACTATTATACCATCACCATCAATACATCACTATTATACCATCACTATCACTATTATACCATCACTACATCACTATTATACCATCACCATCACTACATCACTATTATACCATCACTATCACTATTATACCATCACTATCGCTACATCACTATTATACCATCACTATTATACCATCACTACATCACTATTATACCATCACTATCACTACATCACTATTATACCATCACAATCACTATATCACTATTATACCACCACAATCACTACATCACTATTATACCATCACTATCACTACATCACTATTATACCATCACTATCGCTACATCACTATTATACCATCACTATCACTATTATACCACCACAATCACTACATCACTATTATACCATCACTATCACTACATCACTATTATACCATCACTATCACTACATCACTATTATACCATCACTATCGCTACATCACTATTATACCATCACTATCACTATCATACCATTACTATCACTACATCACTATCGCTACATCACTATTATACCATTACTATCACTACATCACTATTATACCATCACAATCACTACATCACTATTATACCACCACAATCACTACATCACTATTATACCATCACTATCTCTACATCACTATTATACCATCACTATCACTACATCACTATTATACCATCACTATCGCTACATCACTATTATACCATCACTATCACTATTATACCACCACAATCACTACATCACTATTATACCATCACTATCACTACATCACTATTATACCATCACTATCGCTACATCACTATTATACCATCACTATCACTATCATACCATTACTATCACTACATCACTATCGCTACATCACTATTATACCATTACTATCACTACATCACTATTATACCATCACTATCACTACATCACTATTATACCATCACCATCACTATTATACCATCACTACCACTACATCACTATTATACCATTACTATCGCTACATCACTATTATACCATCACTATCACTATTATACCATCACTATCACTACATCACTATTATACCATCACCATCACTACATCACTATTATACAATTACTATCACTATTATACCATCACTATCACTGCATCACTATTATACCATCACTATCACTATATCACTATTATACCATCACTATTATACTATCACGATCCCTACATCACTATTATACCATCACTATTATTATACTATCACGATCCCTACATCACTATTATACCATCACTATTATTATACTATCACGATCCCTACATCACTATTATACCATCACTACATCACTATCACTATTATACAATCACTATCACTGCATCACTATTATACCATCACCATCACTACATCACTATTATACCATCACTATCACTATTATACCATCACTATCACTACATCACTATTATACCATCACCATCACTACATCACTATTATACCATCACTATCACTATTATACCATCACTATCACTACATCACTATTATACCATCACCATCACTACATCACTATTATACCATCACTATCACTATTATACCATCACTATCACTACATCATACTAATAATACATACTAATAGTGATGTAGTGATAGTGATGGTATAATAGTGATAGTGATGGTATAATAGTGATGTAGTGATAGTGATGGTATAATAGTGATAGTGATGGTATAATAGTGATGTAGTGATAGTGATGGTATAATAGTGATGTAGTGATAGTGACGGTATAATAGTGATGTAGTGATAGTGATGGTATAATAGTGATAGTGATGGTATAATAGTGATGTAGTGATGGTGATGGTATAATAGTGATGCAGTGATAGTGATGGTATAATAGTGATGTAGTGATAGTGATGGTATAATAGTGATAGTGATGGTATAATAGTGATGTAGCGATAGTGATGGTATAATAGTGATGTAGCGATAGTGATGGTATAATAGTGATGTAGTGATAGTGATGGTATAATAGTGATAGTGATGGTGTATTAGTGATAGTGATACTAATACACCATCACTATCACTATTATACCATCACTATCACTACATCACCAACATAATAGCTCATATGCAAATATAAACCCACCCACCCACACACACCCACACACATTTATCTGACACTGTGGGGTTCATCTGTCACATACCTGTCCTATGAGGACCTCCCTTAATAAATCATATACTCACACATAGTAGTAGTAATACTACTAGTGGTAGTAGTAGTAGTAGTAGTAATAGTAATAGTAGTATTATTATTAGTAGTAATAATAGCAGCAGTCATGGTCTTGTTAGCAGCAATCAGCAGCAGCATTAGTAGCAGCAGCAGTAATGGTCTCGTCAGCAGCAATCAGCAGCAGCAGTAGTAGTAGTAGCAGTGTTAGTAGCAGTGTTAGCAGTAGCAACAGTCATGGCCTCGTCAGCAGCAGCAGTGTTAGCAGCAGCAGCAGCAGTCATGGTCTCGTCAGCAGCAATCAGCAGCGACTGCTCGTTAAACCGCAGCTTGACTCCATTCCAGAGACGTCAGAGTTAACGTTCAGGAGAAACTGGAGCCTGGAGTTTCTCTGCAGAGACACATGCTTCTGATATGTCCTTTAATTCTCTAACAGCTCCAATCACGGAGCTGCTTTTGATCACAGGGAAACATCATCCTGGAGCGGCTCAGACTGTTGGCTGCACTTCACTCTCATAGAACAGAAATCACTACAATAGTCAATACAAGTCACAATCAGCAACCTGGCACGGAAAAACAGGAGCTGGAAACAGTAGTTCACTTTAAAATGTTCAGATTTTCTATTAGAACGAGTCCAGGAGTCATTTAACCCATTAAAGCCTGTGACACTTTAAGTCTATGACATTTTTATTTTAAACATTTTATGCATAAAATGAAAAATAGAAATGTCACATCTTTTTTCTAATCTTAGACAAAATGTTTAAAGCAAATAATTTAAGTTTCCAAGTGCTTCCTGTCACATGACGTCATCAACTTCCTCTTCCTCCTGAAAACATGGCCGCCCAGAAAGACCCTCTATTGCATGAAATATTATTCAGACATGGAAATCAATGTTTTTAATATTTTAATATTTAAAATGGACTAAATAATAGATATACCGTATTGGCCCTAATGTAAGACTGTGTTTTTTGTATTGAAATAACACTGAAAAAGTGGGGGTCGTCTTACATTCGGGGTCTAGACATTATACCCATTGACCCATTCAGTGGTGCGTGCACCTCTGGGGGTGCACGAGCAGCCACTCGGGGATGCGCTCGCTAAAAAACGTGATGGCGGTCTGGAGTGTTTTTAATAAAGTTTTTTCAAAGTGGGATTTTCCGACTTAATAAAGAGTCTAAATAAACGTTTTATTTGTCACATTAAATGAATATTCAACATCCTGTGATACAACTTCTCTCTGTTTAGACATGCTGGTTTAACACTTTAGTTTTTTTGCTGCGTCTTATTCCTGCATCAGGCGACGCAGTCGAGTCCAGTCACTGGAATCACGCTCACATTTCCACAGATTCGCAGAGATGTGGTTGAAGCAGAGACTCCACGCTGTTATTGATTGTGTTGCAAGAAAAAAAGAGGTTTGTAAACATGGACACAGCAGATGAAGCAGCTGTTGATGTTTGCTATTTATCAGTAACACAGAGTGGAATGTACGGAGATGGAGAGCTCAAACAGATCAACTAAAAAATGCTCACAGTCAGAGAAAAGCGTTCTGTGGTCCTCAGAGCGGAATTAAAATCTGGTTTTCAAAAAGTCTTTTTTTAAACTTGAGTCTTGAAAAAGAGGGGGTCGTCTTATAATCAGGGTCGTCTTCTATTCGGGCCAATACGGTATTATTAATATATCAGAAAAAGTAGTAACCACAGTCTCAGGATAGTTTGATGCTATGTCAGTCAATGTGACTCCATCAGGTTTATACACTAGATACTACTACAAGATATATGGCAAGACATCTATTTTAGAATATTACAAAAAATGTACAACATTTAAATTTAATTAAATGTAAAAATGAATAAATAAGTTCACGTACCCCCAGATTGTGAGTTACATTTTTTATTTGGTAATAAGTTTCCTAAATTCTAAATAAAAGTCAACCTTCATGATGCCCACATGTCAAATGCCCATCAGCAATAGGGATATCCTGGTCATGTGACCCCATAAACTGTATGCCCTTCAAAATAAAAGCCTTTTCATGCCTAATTGAAAACAGAGACTTTAATGTCTCAGCTTTTTTAGAAAAATGAAGATAAAGTGATTGTTGCCATATGCTACGTAATACTCTGCAATAGATGCAGCATTCAAGTCTATAGAATAATCCCCAAAATTATTTTATACATGGGATGAATAGGTTTTAATTATGGGCAGATTAGTGCAGCAGCAATTATAACAGACATTCAAATTGAAAAAATAGACCCATAACATGATTGTTAGTTACTCAACGAATAAAATTATATGCATGAACTCTTGAAAAACATCTGTGTTTAAATGGGTTAAATATACATGACAGTCATAGACTAAACCACTGATCAGCTCCATGGAACTCACCTCCTCTGAGTAGTGGTCTGAAGGAAGAGGAGGGTAGTCACACTGTTCTATCTTCTTACAAAGAGAGTAAAGGTTCATCTTGTCCCCGTAAAACGGACTCTGTAGAGCTGCCATCTGGAACACCGAGAAATAAATGTAGAGAGAAATCAATATTAATGTATCAGTTATAGACTATCAATAATCACTATTAATGTATAATATCAGTTATAGATTATCAATAATCACTATTAACAGACTGTTTAGACTTGCTGGTTTAACACTTTTTATTTTTTTTAGTCCAGTCACTGGAGTCACATCTCATTTCCGCAGATTTGCGGAGATGTGTTCCGTTAAAACAGGAGAAGAAGTTAAATCCCATGTTAAATAAAGAAAAGGATGAACTAAAGTCACATTAGTTACATTATCTGAGTGCTGCAACAATTCCAGTGGCTCGTTTCAGTGTAATTACGCTGTTTCAGTGTCTGTCTGCCGCAAGGAGCCACAAGTCTGAGCGCGTCTCTGGTTGCTATGCAACGCGAGGCGAGCCGAGCTGAACAAATGCGTTTCTGGTTGGCTGACGGACACGTGGTCACGTTATCAGCATCGCTAATTCTGATTGGTTCAAACCACACGTGTTTGACAACCAAAATGATGTTGGTACAATGCAGCGCAGAATATACAATATTTATAATAGAAAATGTGAAAGCGCTCAACCGGAGATGAAGAAATAACAAGAAAAAAAGTTAAAATGACAAAATGACTTTCACGACCACAGGAGAATCAGAGGATGATGAGAAGCAGGTGGAGGGGCAGGCAGAGTCTGAGGAGTCAGAGTATGATGTATCACTCACTGTCAACTGATATTTGGCTTAATAAATCTTTGACAGATATTGATAATCTTTTTGTTTCATATATACATGCCTGACTAAGTGACATGCATCCGTAACTGTGCTACAAATTGCCCGAAACCGATTGAAAACCGGAAACAATCACGAGCAGCACGCGCCACATTATTTTACACGGACTGAGCTCCAGCAAGAGTTTTGAACCACTTTCACCCCTGGTGATCATGTGATGATGTGTTCTAGTTGAGCAGAATTAAACATGCTGCCTTAAGACATTTAGTTGTGTTTTTTGGAAGGTGTGGGAAATAGGGGGTGCATCAACCAGGTAGGGATATAGATGGGGGTGCGCGGCTAAAAAAGTTTGGGAACCGCTGTCCTATAGTGAAGCTGCACCAATTTAAAGCCTCCAGATTGAGTCTTAACAGAAAAACTAGTGTTTTCCTGTGAGTTTCTGCTTGGGAAACAGAGAGGAGAAGGAGAGGAAACAAACAGCTGAGGAAGAGAGAAAAGCCTGAAGAGGAGGTGGGTGCCGGGAAGGTTTCAGTTTGCTGGAGCAGCAAGAAAACTGCATCCTCTAGAAAACAAATGCAAGCAAGCGCAGAAGAGGAAAGGCAGATGGGAACGGTAACAAAGACTGGAGAGGATAAGGAGGAAAACAAGGTGAAAAATCCCTCCAGTCTTTCTAAGAATAGAAAACCACAGCATTTACTGTTAAAAGTGGAGCTGAAGATTCACAGCATGTCATTCTGATAAATAGAATAATCACACGCTGCTGTTCAGTGTCCATGAGGATGAGCTCATTCACTCATTTTCCATTTATTTAAATGCTGATATCACACAGGAAGTCGCGCTGTGCAGGAAGTGTCAATGACGTGAAAATGAAGAATGACGTCTTTTAGGGTTCGAGTTAAATTCAACGTCCTGGTTTTATTTTATTCAGCGAAAACAAAAGACAGAAACTCTCTTCTGGACAAACATGGCATTCATTTAAAAACTGGTCATTGAATTCATGATCTTCACTATATATATATATATATATATATATATATAGTGGTGGTCAAAAGTTTACATCCACTTGTAAAGAACATAATATCATGGCTGTCTTGAGTTTCCAGTTATTTCTACAACTCTGATTTTTCTCTGATATAGTGATTGGAACAGATCCTTCTTTGTCACATAAAACATTCATGAAGTTTGGTTCTTTTATGACTTTATTATACGTAAACTGAAAATGTGACAAAATCAGCTGGGTCAAAAATATACATACAGCAACACTAATATTTGGTTACATGTCCCTTGGCCATTTTTATTTCAATTAGGCACTTTTGGTAGCCATCCACAAGCTTCTGGCAAGTTTCTGGTTGAATCTTTGACCACTCCTCTTGACAGAATTGGTGCAGTTCAGTTAAATTTGTTGGCTTTCTGACATGGACTTGTTTCTTCAGCATTATCCACATGTTCTCAATGGGGTTTAAGTCAGGACTTTGGGAAGGCCATTCTAAAACCTTAATTCTAGCCTGATTTAGCCATTCCATTACCACTTTTGATGTGTGTTTGGGGTCATTGTCCTGTTGGAACACCCAACTGCGCCTAAAACCCAACCTTCGGGCTGATGACTTTAGGTTGACTTAAGGTAATCCTCCTTCTTCATTGTCCCATTGACTCTCTGTAAAGCACCAGTTCCATTGGCAGCCAAACAGGCCCACAGCATAATACTACCACCACTGTGCTTGATGGTAGGCATGGTGTTCTTGGGGTTAAAGGCCCTTTTCTCCTCCAAACATATTGCTGAACATTGTGGCCAAACAGCTCAATTTTTGGTTTATCTGACCACAGAACTTTCCTCCAGAAGGTCTTATCTTTGTCCATGTGATCAGCAGCAAACTTCAGTCGAGCCTTAAGGTGCCGCTTTTGGAGCAAGGGCTTCCTTCTTGCACGGCAGCCTCTCACAGGGTTTATACAGAGATTCTTAAGTTGAATTTAGTACCTTTTTACTACCTTTTTCACTACCTCCACAATATTTTTTACTACCAACACGGCGTCAAACTGTAGCAGCAAAGTAAAGTGACGGGTAAAGAAATATGCTTCCAAAATTAATTACTAAAATATTTCAACACTGGACATAACTCTCCAAATAGAGAGTGGGAGAAAGAGGGACAAACAGAACCAAAGAGCAAGAGAAAGAGGCTTTGTAGGCCTTCTACCTGGGAAACACCCAACTCCCAGTTGTCATTGTGACAGCACTCCACAGCACACTATGAAATTGCATTTATGCCTCACCCGTGCAAGGGGGCAGCCCCCAATGGCCCCCTGGGGAGCAGTGCCTCTCGGCACACCGGAGACTATTATTGATTGTAATAAGGGGGCAATTGATTGTTTATCCAGTAGGTGCCGCTGTGTGATCATTGTGGCCGCCGCAGTTTCCGCCGGATGCGCGAGTTGTTGTTCTCCCCGGGACAGGAAGGGATGTATTGTTTTTGTATATCTCCATAAAAAGTGGAACTCAACATCTGCGTTTGTGGTCCTTTGTTTTGACAAGTTATCACAAGGAGGAATATGAAAAACAATACAAGAAGGAACAAGTAAATAAAAATGTTCATGCAATTGAAGTGCAAAGCAACGTAATAAACTTGATTTGTTTTGTTGCAGATCTTAATGTATTGTCCTTTTAGCATCCTCAAGTTCAGCTTCATATCAAACATGGGGCTATGTGGCCTAATTATAACACATTGACAAGTACAGTCACGTAGCGACAGTAAACACTGACTTTTTTATTTACTTGTTCCTTCTTGTATTGTTTTTCTTATTCCTCCTCTTCTTCGTATTCTTTTTCTTCGCTCACATAAAAAACTACAGGTGCGCCGCAAATAATAGTCCCCCGGTAACTCACTTCCGTTGTGGAGTTTTCTTTTATTTGCAGCAGCGTTTCTTTTATTTGCACCAGCGTTTCTTTTTGTTTGCACCGTTTCTTTTATTTGCAGTTGCGTTTCTTTTTGTTTGCACCGTTTCTTTTATTTGCAGCTGCGTTTCTTTTTGTTTGCACCGTTTCTTTTATTTGCAGCGGCGTTTCTTTTTGTTTGCACCGTTTCTTTTATTTGCAGCGGCGTTTCTTTTTGTTTGCACCGTTTCTTTTATTTGCAGTTGCGTTTCTTTTTGTTTGCACTGTTTCTTTTATTTGCACCGGCGTTTCTTTTTGTTTGCACCGTTTCTTTTATTTGCACCGGCGTTTCTTTTTGTTTGCACCGTTTCTTTTATTTGCAGCTGCGTTTCTTTTTGTTTGCACCGTTTCTTTTATTTGCACCGGCGTTTCTTTTTGTTTGCACCGTTTCTTTTATTTGCAGCGGCGTTTCTTTTTGTTTGCACCGTTTCTTTTATTTGCAGCGGCGTTTCTTTTTGTTTGCACCGTTTCTTTTATTTGCAGCGGCGTTTCTTTTTGTTTGCACCGTTTCTTTTATTTGCAGCTGCGTTTCTTTTTGTTTGCACCGTTTCTTTTATTTGCAGCGGCGTTTCTTTTTGTTTGCACCGTTTCTTTTATTTGCAGCGGCGTTTCTTTTTGTTTGCACCGTTTCTTTTTGTTTGCAGCGGCGTTTCTTTTTGTTTGCACCGTTTCTTTTATTTGCAGCGTCAAGGGTTCCCGGCCACCGTAAAATTCCCATTGATAACCACCCTTGTTGCCAACTGGCTAACAACTACGCTTATGAGAAACACGACCCTGATTGATTCAAAGCGCGCAAGGTACAAGTGACGTCATTCAGGTCCTACTCGCAACATCACGCTAGTTTATTAATTCAAGGAGATAGGCTTGCATTACACAAATTAAAAACACTTATTTTAGACAAATTATGGAGGTCAAAAAATTACTACCTGGCCAGATGACATTTATTACTTTTTAATACTTTTTACAAGCCTTAATTTGGTCTAATTTTATTTACTACCTTTCATTACCTTTTACAACCCTGCGGCAACCCTGTCTCAGTCCATGGCGATGCAAAACACGCTTGACTGTGGACACTGACACCTGTGTTCCAGCAGCGTCTAATTCTTGGCAGATCTGCTTTTTGGTGCTCCTGGGTTGACTCTTCACCCTCCTGACCAGTTTTCTCTCAGCAGCAGGTGACAGCTTGCGTTTTCTTCTTGATCGTGGCAGTGACAAAACAGTGCCATGCACTTTATACTTACAAACAATTGTTTGCACTGTTGCTCTTGGAACCTGCAGCTGCTTTGAAATGGCTCCAAGTGACTTTCCTGACTTGTTCAAGTCAATGATTCTCTTTTTCAGATCTGTGCTGAGCTCCTTTGACTTTCATATTGTAGCGTTTGTGGGTGTTTTTATCCAATGAGCCCTTTTTAAATGGCCTCAGAGAAGTCACCAGCTGTAGTCACTCATGGTCACTCACAAGAAGTTAAGAGGTCATGCTATGAAGCTCATGTCATTGACACAACTTTCTAAGTCTCCAAAATTGCTCATTCATGTTGCTGTATGTATATTTTTGACCCAGCAGATTTGGTCACAATTTCAGTTTACCCATAATAAAGTCATAAAAGAACCAAATTTCATGAATGTTTTTTGTGACAAAGAAGGATCTGTTCCAATCACTATATCAGAGAAAAGTTGTAGAAATAACTGGAAACTCAAGACAGACATGATATTATGTTCTTTACAGTGTATGTAAACTTTTGTGTATTTAAGTGTATGTAAACTTTTGACCACCACTGTATATATACACTCAGCGGCCACTTTATTAGGTCCACCATGCTAGTAACGGGTTGGACCCCCTTTTGCCTTCAGAACTGCCTCAATTCTTGGTGGCATAGATTCAACAAGGTGCTGGAAGCATTCCTCAGAGAGTTTGGTCCATATTGACATGATGGCATCACACAGTTGGTGCAGATTTGTCGGCTGCACATCCATGATGCGAATCTCCCGTTCCACCACATCCCAAAGATGCTCTATTGGATTGAGATCTGGTGACTGTGGAGGCCATTTGAGTACAGTGAACTCATTGTCATGTTCAAGAAACCAGTCTGAGATGATTCCAGCTTTATGACATGGAGCATTATCCTGCTGAAAGTAGCATCAGAAGTTGGGTACATTGTGGTCATAAAGGGATGGACATGGTTAGCAACAATACTCAGGTAGGCTGTGGCGTTGCAACGATGCTCAATTGGTACCAAGGGGCCCAAAGAGTGCCAAGAAAATATTCCCCACACCATTACACCACCACCACCAGCCTGAACCGTTGATACAAGGCAGGATGGATCCATGCTTTCATGTTGTTGACGCCAAATTCTGACCCTACCATCAGAATGTCGCAGCAGAAATCGAGACTCATCAGACCAGGCAACGTTTTTCCAATCTTCTATTGTCCAATTTCGATGAGCTTGTGCAAATTGTAGCCTCAGTTTCCTGTTCTTAGCTGAAAGGAGTGGCACCCGGCGTGGTCTTCTGCTGCTGTAGCCCATCTGCCTCAAAGTTGGACGTACTGTGCGTTCAGAGATGCTCTTCTGCCTACCGTGGTTGTAACGGGTGGTTATTTGAGTCACTGTTGCCTTTCTATCAGCTCCAACCAGTCTGGCCATTCTCCTCTGACCTCTGGCATCAACAAGGCATTTCCGCCCACAGAACTGCCGCTCACTGGATATTTGTTCTTTTTGGGACCATTCTCTGTAAACCCTAGAGATGGTTGTGTGTGAAAATCCCAGTAGATCAGCAGTTTCTGAAATACTCAGACCAGCCCTTCTGGCACCAACAACCATGCCACGTTCAAAGTCACTCAAATCACCTTTCTTCCCCAAACTGATGCTGGTTTGAACTGCAGGAGATTGTCTTGACCATGTCTACATGCCTAAATGCACGAGTTGCTGCCATGTGATTGGCTGATTAGAAATTAAGTGTTAACGAGCAGTTGGACAGGTGTACCTAATAAAGTGGCCGGTATATATATATAATTCCACTGTGTCTCACTGTTGTGTTGAAGTTCCAGTTTTAGTGTTCAGCTGACGTACAAAGAATGTCATTTCCGCTGGTAGGTAGGGTCCTGCACCTGCATATGACGTCAGCACGGCACAGTTAGTGATTGGTTGAAGGTCAGAAACCATGGAAACACAGTGTTTGTGGTGGCCGTTTAATATTAAGTTCATTAAATAAAAAAATGTAATAAAGTTTGTTAGCCTCTTAGCACTCATTTTCCCCGTTCTTGCGCACGTGTAACGTCAGGTCTGGTGCTTCGGAGCAGCCGGCTCCGGTGACAGCCACACCGGCGTGTTGTTTATCTCTTTAAATGTGTATTCAGCAGCACTGGTGAAGGCAGCAGCGGCAGGTTGGTTACATCCGTGGTTTACACGTGTATTCAGGCTGGTGCTGGGCACCGTGGGCACGGTCACGTTGCCGGTATAGTCCGGGTGCTCCGAAGCTGTCGGCCTTCGAATGACACAGACCTAACTATTTACACGGAGGTAGTGCTAACTACGGTGACTGGAAACCCTCCATGCTGCAAATAAAAGAAAACTACACAACGGAAGTGAATTACCGGGGACTATTATTGGTGGTGCACCTGTAGTTTTTTATGTGAGCGAAGAAGAAGACCTGTTGTAAAGCAGAAGGCAAATAATTGTTTCTTCTTCGTATTCCTCCAAAAATATGTGGTAACTTGCCAATGAAAATGACCACAACACACAGATGCTGAGTGTCCACTTTTTATCTGGATAAATCCCTCTCAGTCACGGGGAGAACAACACCAACCCGCACATGCACGGAACCTCCAGTCTTCTTCATCAATCATCCTTGCCGGCCATAATGGTCATATAGCGGCACCTACTGGAGAAACTATTATTTGCCCCCTAATTGCTTCTGCTTTACAACACCTCCTCTTAGTATTCTTCTTCTTCGTTCAAATAAACTACAGGTGCACCGCCAATAATAGTCCCCGGTAATTCACTTCCAGTGTGGAGTTTCCTATTATTTGCAGCGCTGTTTGTTTTTGTTTGCAGCGTTTCTTCTATTTGCAGTATTGAGGGTTCCCGGCCACCGTACTAAACTCGCGCGGGCTGCACTAACATTAAACTTTCATATCAAGGCGGGGGCCTCAAACTAGCGTCCAGCGGGTTGCATTTGGCCCGCGGGCCACGAGTTTGAGGCCCCTGATCTATACCATCTATGGTTTAAATTACAGTACAGTCCTCTAATAGTGTAGAAAGAGCATCATCACCACATGTTTAAACTCAGTCAACTGATGAAAACATGGTCTCAGTCTGTGGTCTGTCCTGGTTTATGGACTACAAGTCTATATAATGATTATTATTTAGTGTAGTATTTAGTGTAATTATAATTAAAGTGTTTCTTCCTGCAGCAACATGATTCCTGCTCCCTGTTCTCCTCTAGGTCTAAATGACTTGATGCAGTTTATCTCTACAACTACAGGGTTTACTGAATGATCCTGGGTTTAAATAAAGTTAACACCTGTGAGATAGATTCTGTATCAGTGACAGAATCTATTTAAATGAACAGTGGTGAAGAACATCCAGCTAGAATAAAGAAAAGAAGGGAATAAATTAACTCCACCCAAAAACCACCATCTATTTCTGTTAAAAGCAGCTGTAAATCATGTGTTAGTAGCTGAATTCATCTATAAATCAGTAAAGTCTGATCAGTAATTACACCAAATGTCACAATAACAAGGTGAACCAGACCAGTTTAAACAGGTTTAGTTCAGGTGAGTCCAGGCAGAGATGTGCTCATATTATTGGTTGTGGTTTAAATGATGTTTAGTTAATGTAATAAAGGTTGATATAGACTTGTAGCTGAGTTTGATGTTGTTACATGAACATATTGATGCTGCTACTGAACAACAAGGATTAAATGAATTATAAATGAAATGACCTAGAGAGGAACAGGTTAATTCATATTTACTGCACCAAGTCATTTGTTTGACTACTTAAATCCACAGCTGGTGAACCACTAGACAGATGTTGATGAGTTTATTGTCCTGTACTGACCTGTCCAGCATCTCTGAGGATGTGGATTCTGCAGTGAAACCTACAAACATCACGACCTGATGTCATTGACAGGAAGATGCTGCTCCACGAGCTGAATACGACAGGATCTGTCACAGTTGGATCTCAGAGAGTTGGTGCCATCCTCTGAACCACCTCCACAAACAAAAACCACCAACTAGTCCACCAAGTCCTGATAAAACACAGCAGCAGGTTTATAATGAATCAACTGATGCTGCTGCCACGTTAACATCTGAAACTAGAACTGGAAAATCCTGTCCTGTCTGAGGGATAGGACCAGTTAGACCGGTCCTCATCAGACCAGTTACACCAGTCCCCACCAGACCAGTTAGACCAGTCCCCACCAGACCAGTTAGACCAGTCCCCATCAGACCAGTTAGACCAGTCCTCATCAGACCAGTTAGACCAGTCCTCATCAGACCAGTTAGACCAGTCCTCATCAGACCAGTTAGACCAGTCCCCATCAGACCAGTTAGACCAGTCCCCATCAGACCAGTTAGACCAGTCCTCATCAGACCAGTTAGACCAGTCCTCATCAGACCAGTTAGACCAGTCCTCATCAGACTAGTTAGACCAGTCCCCATTAGACCAGTGCCCATCAGACCAGTTAGACCAGTGCCCATCAGACCAGTTAGACCAGTCCCCATCAGACCAGTTAGACCAGTCCCCATCAGACCAGTTATACCAGTCCCCATCAAACCAGTTAGACCAGTCCTCATCAGACCAGTTAGACCAGTCCCCATCAGACCAGTTAGACCAGTCCTCATCAGACCAGTTAGACCAGTCCCCATCAGACCAGTTAGACCAGTCCTCATCAGACCAGTTAGACCAGTCCTCATCAGACCAGTTAGACCAGTCCTCATCAGACTAGTTAGACCAGTCCCCATTAGACCAGTGCCCATCAGACCAGTTAGACCAGTGCCCATCAGACCAGTTAGACCAGTTACCCATCAGACCAGTTAGACCAGTCCCCATCAGACCAGTTAGACCAGTCCCCATCAAACCAGTTAGACCAGTCCTCATCAGACCAGTTAGACCAGTCCCCATCAGACCAGTTAGACCAGTGCCCATCAGACCAGTTAGACCAGTCCTCATCAGACCAGTTAGACCAGTCCCCATCAGACCAGTTAGACCAGTCCCCATCAGACCAGTTAGACCAGTGCCCATCAGACCAGTTAGACCAGTCCCCATCAGACCAGTTAGACCAGTCCTCATCAGACCAGTTAGACCAGTCCTCATCAGACCAGTTAGACCGGTCCCCATCAGACCAGTTAGATCGGTCCTCATCAGACCAGTTAGACCAGTCCTCATCAGACCAGTTAGACCAGTCCTCATCAGACCAGTTAGACCAGTCCTCATCAGACTAGTTAGACCAGTCCCCATCAGACCAGTCCCCATCAAACCAGTTAGACCGGTCCTCATCAGACCAGTTAGACCAGTCCCCATCAGATCAGTTAGACCAGTCCCCATCAGAACAGTCCCCATCAAACCAGTTAGACCGGTCCTCATCAGACCAGTTAGACCAGTCCCCATCAGACCAGTTAGACCAGTCCTCATCAGACCAGTTAGACCAGTCCCCACCAGACCAGTTAGACCAGTTAGACCAGTCCCCATCAGACCAGTTAGACCAGTGCCCATCAGACCAGTTAGACCAGTCCTCATCAGACTAGTTAGACCAGTCACCATCAGACCAGTTAGACCAGTCCCCATCAGACCAGTTAGACCAGTGCCCATCAGACCAGTTAGACCAGTCCTCATCAGACTAGTTAGACCAGTCACCATCAGACCAATTAGACCAGTCCCCATCAGACCAGTTAGACCAGTGCCCATCAGACCAGTTAGACCAGTCCTCATCAGACTAGTTAGACCAGTCCTCATCAGACCAGTTAGACTAGTCCCCATCAGACCAGTTAGACCAGTCCCCATCAGACCAGTTAGACCAGTCCCCACCAGACCAGTTAGACCAGTCCCCATCATACCAGTTAGACCAGTGCCCATCAGACCAGTTAGACCAGTCCTCATCAGACTAGTTAGACCAGTCCCCATCAGACCAGTTAGACCAGTGCCCATCAGACCAGTTAGACCAGTCCTCATCAGACTAGTTAGACTAGTCCTCATCAGACCAGTTAGACTAGTCCCCATCAGACCAGTTAGACCAGTCCCCATCAGACCAGTTAGACCAGTCCCCATCAGATCAGTTAGACCAGTCCCCATCAGACCAGTCCCCATCAAACCAGTTAGACCGGTCCTCATCAGACCAGTTAGACCAGTCCCCATCAGACCAGTTAGACCAGTCCTCATCAGACCAGTTAGACCAGTCCTCATCAAACCAGTTAGACCAGTCCTCATCAGACCAGTTAGACCAGTCCCCATCAGACCAGTTAGACCAGTCCCCATCAGATCAGTTAGACCAGTCCCCATCAGACCAGTCCCCATCAAACCAGTTAGACCGGTCCTCATCAGACCAGTTAGACCAGTCCCCATCAGACCAGTTAGACCAGTCCCCAGCAGACCAGTTAGACCAGTGCCCATCAGACCAGTTAGACCAGTCCTCAGACTAGTTAGACCAGTCCCCATCAGACCAGTTAGACCAGTCCCCATCAGACCAGTTAGACCAGACCCCATCAGACCAGTTAGACCAGTGCCCATCAGACCAGTTAAACCAGTCCTCATCAGACCAGTTAGACCAGTCCCCATCAGACCAGTTAGACCAGTCCCCATCAGACCAGTTAGACCAGTCCCCATCAGACCAGTTAGACCAGTGCCCATCAGACCAGTTAGACCAGTCCTCATCAGACCAGTTAGACCAGTCCCCATCAGACCAGTTAGACCAGTCCCCATCAGACCAGTTAGACCAGTCCTCATCAGACCAGTTAGACCAGTCCCCATCAGACCGGTTAGACCAGTTAGACCAGTCCCCATCAGACCAGTTAGACCAGTCCCTATCAGACCAGTTAGACCAGTCCCTATCAGACCAGTTAGACCAGTCCCTATCAGACCAGTTAGACCAGTCCTCATCAGACCAGGTAGACCAGTTAGACCAGTCCCCATCAGACCAGATAGACCAGTTAGACCAGTCCCTAACACACACACATCATCACACATCAACACAATTGATAGATGATTGACTCACTTTCTGACCACACACACACCAGGCCCTGGTGTGTGTGTGTGTGTGTGTGTGTGTGTGTGTGTGTGTGTGTGTGTGTGTGTGTGTGAGTGAATATGGTTCATTGATATTCTAGAAACATACAATGCACACACATGCCTGCTGTCTGTCTGCTGCTGGTGGCAGAACATGCACGTGTGCACAAACACACACACACGCACACACACACTCCTTTTTTTCCTGTGTTCATCAGTCCAGGTTGTGTATTATTTTGATTTCATTTTGTTTATTGTGTTAGTGTGTATTTTTTATTTTAGTGTATTTAAGTGTGTATTTAGTGTGTATTTAGTGAGGATTTTAGTGTATATTTTAGTGTATTTAATGTGTAATTTAGCGTGTATTTTAGTGTATATTTTAACGTGTATTTTAGTGTGTATTTATTTATTCAGGGGTCTGGGTGGAACCTTCAGCTTTAATTAACATTGATCCTGTTTCTCCTTCCTTTTTATTTTATCCCTGGAGTTTTTACAGCAGCCTCAGACCTGAAGGGCTCCTCACACCTCCTCATCTATAAAGATATTACACACACACACACACACACACACACACACACACACACACACACACACACACACACACACACACACACACACACACACACACACACACACACACACACACACACACACACACACACACACACACACACACACACACACACACACACACACAATTATAGGCACAGGCTACATGGAAATAAATGCATCTAAATGTTCCCACCTCCATGTTAATAATATAACATCCTCCGTTCTTCAGTGAGGTAGAACGGGTTTTTAATGGTCTCATTGGTGCTTCGTGTGGTTTTATGATGATATATTAATCAAGGCAATAAGTGACAATGTAGGGACGGTCATTAAATATACACCTCCACCCTGTGGACTCATCACTTCTCTACTTCAATAGTAGAGAAGAAGTCAGGAAGATCAGAAGAAGAATGGATGGTTGGAGGCAAAGTGGCTCAACTTTTAATGAAAAACTGACAGAGAATCTGCCGTTTATGGTTAAAATGGTATGATGGAAGGTCCTGGGAGTTCATACTTCTTCCAGGATATACACTCACCGTCCACTTTATTAGGTACACCATGCTAGTAACAGGTTGGACCCCTTTTGCCTTCAGAACTGCCTCAATTCTTGGTGGCATAGATTCAACAAGGTGCTGGAAGCATTCCTCAGAGTTTGGTCCATATTGACATGATGGCATCACACAGTTGGTGCAGATTTGTCGGCTGCACATCCATGATGCGAATCTCCCGTTCCACCACATCCCAAAGATGCTCTATTGGATTGAGATCTGGTGACTGTGGAGGCCATTTGAGTACAGTGAACTCATTGTCATGTTCAAGAAACCAGTCTGAGATGATTCCAGCTTTATGACATGGAGCATTATCCTGCTGAAAGTAGCATCAGAAGTTGGGTACATTGTGGTCATAAAGGGATGGACATGGTCAGCAACAATACTCAGGTAGGCTGTGGCGTTGCAACGATGCTCAATTGGTACCAAGGGGCCCAAAGAGTGCCAAGAAAATATTCCCCACACCATTACACCACCACCACCAGCCTGAACCGTTGATACAAGGCAAGATGGATCCATGCTTTCATGTTGTTGACGCCAAATTCTGACCCTACCATCCGAATGTCGCAGCAGAAATCCAGACTCATCAGACCAGGCAACGTTTTTCCAATCTTCTATTGTCCAATTTCGATGAGCTTGTGCAAATTGTAGCCTCAGTTTCCTGTTCTTAGCTGAAAGGAGTGGCACCCGGCGTGGTCTTCTGCTGCTGTAGCCCATCTGCCTCAAAGTTGGACGTACTGTGTGTTCAGAGATGCTCTTCTGCCTACCTTGGTTGTAACGGGTGGTTATTGGAGTCACTGTTGCCTTTCTATCAGCTCCAACCAGTCTGGCCATTCTCCTCTGACCTCTGGCATCAACAAGGCATTTCCGCCCACAGAACTGCCGCTCACTGGATATTTGTTCTTTTTGGGACCATTCTCTGTAAACCCTAGAGATGGTTGTGTGTGAAAATCCCAGTAGATCAGCAGTTTCTGAAATACTCAGACCAGCCCTTCTGGCACCAACAACCATGCCACGTTCAAAGTCACTCAAATCACCTTTCTTCCCCAAACTGATGCTGGTTTGAACTGCAGGAGATTGTCTTGACCATGTCTACATGCCTAAATGCACTGAGTTGCTGCCATGTGATTGGCTGATTAGAAATTAAGTGCAGTTGGACAGGTGTACCTAATAAAGTGGCCGGTGAGTGTATATATATATATATATATATATATATATATATATATATATATATATATATATATATATATATATATATATATATATATGGGATGATAAATAACAACAACAAGGAGTTCTCTGACCACCGCAGCAACTCCAGCCTGACCAAACATGTTGAGGCAAGTTAGATCCTGTGGGTTTTTGATTTCAGAGGTTGATACTGAAACCACAGATCCTCTTTTGGGGTTGAGGTGTTGTTCCTCTGACCTTTAACCTCTGGTAAACTATGTCATGTTCTCCTGACTTACCTGCTGTGTCAGCAGCAGATGTGGCCTCAGTGAAAGGCCTAAAGAAATATGCCTGTTGGCGTCTTGTTCTTCATTTGCCTCATTTAGAGGCCTGTTATACTTCTATTATTCATTTTTTAATTGCTATATTGAGCTTAAGTGCCTATTTGAGACAGACTTATTTTATTTATTTAACTGAATCTCTGTATTTGTTTTACATTTATGAATAATGCACTTGGTCTAACTGGTTTAATGTGCTAGACCTTTACTTTTGGATGTAATTCATGAAGCACAGTTCACCAATAAAACATTGGATTTCAGATCTTCTCTTCTTACTGTATTCAATTGATTAGTCATCACTACAATTTATTAATATCCTAGAATTCTAATTCTTTATCAGGACATTATGACACATATGACATTAAAGTGCAATTAATTAAATTAATTTTTTTGACAGACAGACAGACCATCCATCCAATCCCTACATTCAGCAGCATTAGCCCACCGGGCTGCTATGCTAACATGCTATCAGCTGCTGCTATGCTAACATGCTACCAGATCTGACCTCATAAAACCAGCAGGAGGAGGAAGGAGGTGAAAACAGGAAGGAGACGCATTCCTCCTGATACCTTCATACAACACAACACTGAGTGAGTGTGTGTGTGTGTGTGTGTGTGTGTGTGTGTGTAAATGCAGCAGAAAATACACTCTTAGTCCTAGTCTATACTTTAGGTTAGGGTTATAAATAAACAGCCAAATAGTCCACACTGTATAAACTGGACGTTTTTCTTTGGCCTTTGTTTTTTATTTCTTGTACCAAACTTTTTTTCTTTTTGTACCAGACTCTTTTCTTTGGTTACCAACAGAAGCGTGAGGTGTTTTACTCTAATAAAGCAGACAGGGATCTAATAATTGACCTGTCCATTCACCGTGGGAGAAAAACCTGACGACTGCTGTTACCATGGTGATGGTGATGGAGGTGTGTGTGTGTGTGTGTATGGGGGGGGGGGGGTGATGATGTAATGAGGTCAGACACGAGAAGAAAAGGATGAAACAGAATGGAAGATGAAGATAGACGCAGATACAATGACCAGGTATTGACGTTTATACCCTTCAGGACCATAACACACACACACAAACACACACACCTCTCTAAAACGGCGTAAAGGAACCAGAACTCCTGGAGAATCAAACACATGGTTTCCTCCTGGCGGTGAAAGGAGGAGAAAGGAGGCGTTTCAGAAGAGGAACTCCTCAGGAGCAGAGATCTGCTGTTGTAGAACCTTTATCTCCACAGGTTCTGGTTCCTATAGAACTCCCTCTATTCTCTGCTGTTTCTCCTCCATCCTTCTTCCCCTGGTCTTTCTACCTCTCCTCCTCCTCCCTCCTGGGAGAGGGGTCTCTCTCTGTCTCTCTCTCATCTCCTCAATCTAATTGAAGCGACCCACGTATGATGTGTGACTTATTGTCTTGCTGCACGATCCAGGATATTTTATCTGAGTCGCAGGCGTCATGGAGCCACTATCAATATCAGGGAGACTCCTGGAACTTCAGGGAGACTTGGATGTCTGTATTTATATGAAAACTCAATGTTAGCATTGTTAGCCATCATGATGCTAGCTGGTCACTCAGACCTAGCTGAGTATGCTGAGTTAATTAAAACTAGAGCAACAACAATAACAATAAGAACAAGAAAACATTATTATTTAAAGAACAACCAGAGAAATACGGTGAGTGTGATTTATTTACAGGGTCAGAATGAAGTATTTCTGTCTGGAAAGTCAGCAGCATCACTTCACTTTAAAACAGGAACTCTAGCTCCAGAATAGAGGATTAGAAGCTACTCCGATCTGGTCCTGAACATCCCTAACACCACATATTAACACCTCCAACATCTCCAGCTCTAAGCAGTACCTCCAGTTTCAACACTTGTTTTTTCGTCTTATATCTTAAACCTATTTAGACGTTTGGTATGTAAGTAAAGACAGAAAAGGGTGGAAAATTCCTGAAAAATTATGAGAAAATGGAGCCACAAAATCACTTTGATCGAAAAGTCATAAAAAATGGTGGAATCGTGGTGGGACTGTCTATGGACCTTTAAGTAAATTATTAATCAGGTCTAAACTGTGTGACTGTGGTTAATTCTGCCACATTCTGACATATTGAGGGTAAAAGTCGTGTATATCCATGTTATATTTAACTACTCCTACAGTATTGTGGTATTTACCTCGTACAGCAGGCAGCCTAGTGACCAGATGTCAGATTTGAAGTTATATCCGTTTTCGTGTATCCTCTCTGGTGACATGTAGTAAGGAGTTCCCACTGGAAAACAGCACAACAGAGAAGGAACAGGACAAAGACAGAATGAGCGTTACTGTTTTACATGAAACTCTCAATTCATCAGCATCACTGACACCAACAGCTGAGGAGTTCACAGGTTGGATAAAACTCACTGTTTTACTACAACAAGCTGTTAGTTCTATGCAGTCAGATGCTATTTAATCAGGTTAGAAGTCATCAGGAACACCAATACACTGCTTGCTATTGTAAAGTACCACAAAGTGCAGCATGTGTATGTACAGCAGACATCCCTGCACTCACTAAATATACATAAATCAGTTGTGATTACTGGGCCCGGGTAATGATCTGAAACAGTAGTCGGTGAATTCGCCTGGGGAGCAGCACTGCAGCATTAGAAACTTGGCCCAGGTCTGGTTCTGGTTTTTGAAACTCAAGAATCCAAAAACTGGGCGACTGGCAGAGCTCCAGAGAATCAGACCTTCACCCGTCTGGACACAGAGATCCAGAACACACCGCAGGACGCCATGGAGGTTTCATTTGATTCTGTTTACTGTGATTTTTCCATGTTAAAGTCTATCAAGCACAACCAGCAGGAGTTTCATATTAATCACATATGGGTAAAAGATGGAAAAGCCACCAGCCTGTTGACTTCTGAGCAGCTTTCTGTCAGAGAATGACTACACTGGTTCTTTTATGAATTCTCCTTGGATCAATGCTGATTAATTACCTGAAACTCAATTTTTGCCAAGTATTTGACTTGAATACATCTTTATATTTCATCTGTTGAAATGACATGAAATGTCTGAAGTTTCTGATGGAATCTAGTGGCAAAATAGTAAAATGACCCATAAAACATGAAAGATTAATCTGTTCAGGGTTAGGGTTACTAACCCCAGGCTACTGTAGAAATATGGTGAAACATGGTGGTGGAACATGGTGAAGAAACATGGTGAAACAACATGGTGGTGAAACATGGTGAAACAACATGGTGGTGAAACATGGTGAAACATGGTGGTGAACCATGGTGGTGAAACATGGTGGTGAAACATGGTGGTGAAACATGGTGAAGAAACATGGTGAAACAACATGGTGGTGAAACATGGTGAAACAACATGGTGGTGAAACATGGTGAAACATGGTGGTGAACCATGGTGGTGAAACATGGTGGTGAAACATGGTGGTGAAACATGGTGAAGAAACATGGTGAAACAACATGGTGGTGAAACATGGTGAAACAACATGGTGGTGAAACATGGTGGTGGAACATGGTGGTGAAACATGGTGGTGAAATATGGTGGTGGAACATGGTGGTGAAACATGGTGGTGAAACATGGTGGTGGAACATGGTGCAACATGGTGGTGGAACATGGTGGTGGAACATGGTGGTGGAACATGGTGGTGGAACATGGTGGTGAAACATGGTGAAGAAACATGGTGAAACAACATGGTGGTGAAACATGGTGAAACAACATGGTGGTGAAACATGGTGAAACATGGTGGTGAACCATGGTGGTGAAACATGGTGGTGAAACATGGTAAAGAAACATGGTGAAACAACATGGTGGTGAAACATGGTGAAACAACATGGTGGTGAAACATGGTGAAACATGGTGGTGAACCATGGTGGTGAAACATGGTGGTGAAACATGGTGAAACAACATGGTGGTGAAACATGGTGGTGAAACATGGTGGTGAAACATGGTGAAACAACATGGTGGTGAAACATGGTGGTGCAACATGGTGGTGGAACATGGTGGTGGAACATGGTGGTGGAACATGGTGGTGGAACATGGTGGTGAAACATGGTGAAGAAACATGGTGAAACAACATGGTGGTGAAACATGGTGAAACAACATGGTGGTGAAACATGGTGAAACATGGTGGTGAACCATGGTGGTGAAACATGGTGGTGAAACATGGTGGTGAAACATGGTGAAGAAACATGGTGAAACAACATGGTGGTGAAACATGGTGAAACAACATGGTGGTGAAACATGGTGGTGGAACATGGTGGTGAAACATGGTGGTGAAATATGGTGGTGGAACATGGTGGTGAAACATGGTGGTGAAACATGGTGGTGGAACATGGTGCAACATGGTGGTGGAACATGGTGGTGGAACATGGTGGTGGAACATGGTGGTGGAACATGGTGGTGAAACATGGTGAAGAAACATGGTGAAACAACATGGTGGTGAAACATGGTGAAACAACATGGTGGTGAAACATGGTGAAACATGGTGGTGAACCATGGTGGTGAAACATGGTGGTGAAACATGGTAAAGAAACATGGTGAAACAACATGGTGGTGAAACATGGTGAAACAACATGGTGGTGAAACATGGTGAAACATGGTGGTGAACCATGGTGGTGAAACATGGTGGTGAAACATGGTGAAACAACATGGTGGTGAAACATGGTGGTGAAACATGGTGGTGAAACATGGTGAAACAACATGGTGGTGAAACATGGTGGTGGAACATGGTGGTGAAACATGGTGGTGAAACATGGTGTAAACAACATGGTGGTGAAATATGGTGGTGAAATATGGTGGTGAAACATGGTGGTGAAATATGGTGAAGCAACATGGTGGTGAAACATGGTGGTGGAACATGGTGGTGAAACATGGTGGTGAAATATGGTGGTGAAATATGGTGGTGAAACATGGTGGTGAAATATGGTGAAACAACATGGTGGTGAAACATGGTGTAAACAACATGGTGGTGAAACATGGTGGTGAAACATGGTGGTGGAACATGGTGCAACATGGTGGTGGAACATGGTGGTGGAACATGGTGGTGGAACATGGTGGTGAAACATGGTGGTGAAACATGGTGGTGAAACATGGTGGTGGAACATGGTGGTGGAACATGGTGGTGAAACATGGTGGTGAAACATGGTGAAGAAACATGGTGAAACAACATGGTGGTGAAACATGGTGAAACAACATGGTGGTGAAACATGGTGAAACATGGTGGTGAACCATGGTGGTGAAACATGGTGGTGAAACATGGTGAAACAACATGGTGGTGAAACATGGTGGTGGAACATGGTGGTGAAACATGGTGGTGAAACATGGTGTAAACAACATGGTGGTGAAACATGGTGAAACAACATGGTGGTGAAACATGGTGGTGGAACATGGTGGTGAAACATGGTGGTGAAATATGGTGGTGGAACATGGTGGTGAAACATGGTGGTGAAACATGGTGGTGGAACATGGTGCAACATGGTGGTGGAACAAGGTGGTGGAACAAGGTGGTGGAACATGGTGGTGGAACATGGTGGTGAAACATGGTGAAGAAACATGGTGAAACAACATGGTGGTGAAACATGGTGAAACATGGTGGTGAACCATGGTGGTGAACCATGGTGGTGAAACATGGTGAAACAACATGGTGGTGAAACATGGTGAAACAACATGGTGGTGAAACATGGTGGTGAACCATGGTGGTGAAACATGGTGGTGAAACATGGTGAAACAACATGGTGGTGAAACATGGTGGTGAAACATGGTGGTGAAACATGGTGTAAACAACATGGTGGTGAAACATGGTGAAACAACATGGTGGTGAAACATGGTGGTGGAACATGGTGGTGAAACATGGTGGTGAAACATGGTGTAAACAACATGGTGGTGAAACATGGTGAATCAACATGGTGAATCAACATGGTGGTGAAATATGGTGGTGAAACATGGTGGTGAAATATGGTGAAGCAACATGGTGGTGAAACATGGTGGTGGAACATGGTGGTGAAACATGGTGGTGAAATATGGTGGTGAAATATGGTGGTGAAACATGGTGGTGAAATATGGTGAAACAACATGGTGGTGAAACATGGTGTAAACAACATGGTGGTGAAGCATGGTGGTGAAACATGGTGGTGAAACATGGTGGTGGAACATGGTGGTGGAACATGGTGGTGAAACATGGTGAAGAAACATGGTGAAACAACATGGTGGTGAAACATGGTGAAACAACATGGTGAATCAACATGGTGGTAAAATATGGTGGTGAAACATGGTGGTGAAATATGGTGAAGCAACATGGTGGTGAAACATGGTGGTGGAACATGGTGGTGAAATATGGTGAAGCAACATGGTGGTGAAACATGGTGGTGGAACATGGTGGTGAAACATGGTGGTGAAATATGGTGAAGCAACATGGTGGTGAAACATGGTGGTGGAACATGGTGGTGAAACATGGTGGTGAAATATGGTGGTGAAATATGGTGGTGAAACATGGTGGTGAAATATGGTGAAACAACATGGTGGTGAAACAACATGGTGGTGAAACATGGTGTAAACAACATGGTGGTGAAACATGGTGGTGAAACATGGTGGTGAAACATGGTGGTGAAACATGGTGGTGGAACATGGTGGTGGAACATGGTGGTGAAACATGGTGAAGAAACATGGTGAAACAACATGGTGGTGAAACATGGTGAAACAACATGGTGGTGAAACATGGTGAAACAACATGGTGAAACAACATGGTGGTGGAACATGGTGTAAACAACATGGTGGTGAAACATGGTGAAACAACATGGTGGTGAAACAACATGGTGAAACATGGTGGTGAAACATGGTGTAAACAACATAGTGGTGAAACAACATGGTGGTGAAACATGGTGAAACAACATGGTGGTGAAACATGGTGGTGAAACATGGTGGTGAAACATGGTGTAAACAACATGGTGGTGAAACATGGTGAAACAACATGGTGGTGAAACATGATGGTGAAACATGGTGGTGAAACATGGTGGTGGAACATGGTGGTGAAACATGGTGGTGAAACATGGTGTAAACAACATGGTGGTGAAACATGGTGAATCAACATGGTGAATCAACATGGTGGTGAAATATGGTGGTGAAACATGGTGGTGAAATATGGTGAAGCAACATGGTGGTGAAACATGGTGGTGGAACATGGTGGTGAAACATGGTGGTGAAATATGGTGGTGAAATATGGTGGTGAAACATGGTGGTGAAATATGGTGAAACAACATGGTGGTGAAACATGGTGTAAACAACATGGTGGTGAAGCATGGTGGTGAAACATGGTGGTGAAACATGGTGGTGGAACATGGTGGTGGAACATGGTGGTGAAACATGGTGAAGAAACATGGTGAAACAACATGGTGGTGAAACATGGTGAAACAACATGGTGAATCAACATGGTGGTAAAATATGGTGGTGAAACATGGTGGTGAAATATGGTGAAGCAACATGGTGGTGAAACATGGTGGTGGAACATGGTGGTGAAATATGGTGAAGCAACATGGTGGTGAAACATGGTGGTGGAACATGGTGGTGAAACATGGTGGTGAAATATGGTGAAGCAACATGGTGGTGAAACATGGTGGTGGAACATGGTGGTGAAACATGGTGGTGAAATATGGTGGTGAAATATGGTGGTGAAACATGGTGGTGAAATATGGTGAAACAACATGGTGGTGAAACAACATGGTGGTGAAACATGGTGTAAACAACATGGTGGTGAAACATGGTGGTGAAACATGGTGGTGAAACATGGTGGTGAAACATGGTGGTGGAACATGGTGGTGGAACATGGTGGTGAAACATGGTGAAGAAACATGGTGAAACAACATGGTGGTGAAACATGGTGAAACAACATGGTGGTGAAACATGGTGAAACAACATGGTGAAACAACATGGTGGTGGAACATGGTGTAAACAACATGGTGGTGAAACATGGTGAAACAACATGGTGGTGAAACAACATGGTGAAACATGGTGGTGAAACATGGTGTAAACAACATAGTGGTGAAACAACATGGTGGTGAAACATGGTGAAACAACATGGTGGTGAAACATGGTGGTGAAACATGGTGGTGAAACATGGTGTAAACAACATGGTGGTGAAACATGGTGAAACAACATGGTGGTGAAACATGATGGTGAAACATGGTGGTGAAACATGGTGGTGAAACATGGTGTAAACAACATGGTGGTGAAACGTGGTGGTGAAACATGGTGAAACAACATGGTGGTGAAACATGGTGGTGGAACATGGTGAAACATGGTGGTGAAACATGGTGAAACATGGTGAAACATGGTGGTGAAACATGGTGAAACAACATGGTGGTGGAACATGGTGTAAACAACATGGTGTAAACAACATGGTGGTGAAACATGGTGAAACAACATGGTGGTGAAACATGGTGGTAAAACATGGTGAAACAACATGGTGGTGAAACATGGTGGTGAAACATGGTGTAAACAACATGGCGGTGAAACATGGTGAAACAACATGGTGGTGAAACATGGTGTAAACAACATGGTGGTGAAACATGGTGAAACAACATGGTGGTGAAACATGGTGAAACAACATGGTGGTGAAACATGGTGGTGAAACATGGTGGTGAAACAACATGGTGAAACATGGTGGTGAAACATGGTGTAAACAACATAGTGGTGAAACAACATGGTGGTGAAACATGGTGAAACAACATGGTGGTGAAACATGGTGGTGAAACATGGTGGTGAAACATGGTGTAAACAACATGGTGGTGAAACATGGTGAAACAACATGGTGGTGAAACATGATGGTGAAACATGGTGGTGAAACATGGTGGTGAAACATGGTGTAAACAACATGGTGGTGAAACGTGGTGGTGAAACATGGTGAAACAACATGGTGGTGAAACATGGTGGTGGAACATGGTGAAACATGGTGGTGAAACATGGTGAAACATGGTGAAACATGGTGGTGAAACATGGTGAAACAACATGGTGGTGGAACATGGTGTAAACAACATGGTGTAAACAACATGGTGGTGAAACATGGTGAAACAACATGGTGGTGAAACATGGTGGTAAAACATGGTGAAACAACATGGTGGTGAAACATGGTGGTGAAACATGGTGTAAACAACATGGCGGTGAAACATGGTGAAACAACATGGTGGTGAAACATGGTGTAAACAACATGGTGGTGAAACATGGTGAAACAACATGGTGGTGAAACATGGTGAAACAACATGGTGGTGAAACATGGTGGTGAAACATGGTGGTGAAACATGGTGAAACAACATGGTGGTGAAACATGGTGGTGAAACATGGTGGTGAAACATGGTGAAACAACATGGTGGTGAAACATGGTGGTGAAACATGGTGAAACAACATGGTGGTGAAACATGGTGGTGAAACATGGTGTAAACAACATGGCGGTGAAACATGGTGAAACAACATGGTGGTAAAACATGGTGTAAACAACATGGTGGTAAAACATGGTGTAAACAACATGGTGGTGAAACATGGTGGTGGAACATGGTGTAAACAACATGGCGGTGAAACATGGTGAAACAACATGGTGGTGAAACATGGTGAAACATGGTGAAACATAGTGAAACATGGTGAAACATGGTGAAACATGGTGAAACATGGTGAAACATGGTGAAACATAGTGAAACATGGTGAAACATGGTGAAACATGGTGAAACATGGTGAAACATGGTGGGAACTGAGAACTTCTAAAAAAAAAAAAAGAACTTTGTTTTCTTTTTAAATAAACCAAACATATTTTCTGTCCCTTGCCTATATATAAAATACAGTGAAAATGAGTGGAGGAAGAGAATTAATGCAGCAACTGGTAGTTGTTGAGTTTCTGTTGTTCACAAACATGAAGTGAGAGAGAGAACGACCTCAGGTGGAAAAAACTCAGGAGAAAAAGGCTGCTAGATGGAAAATGGCTGCAGGAAAATGTAGTAAAAAAAAAAAGAAATCACACACACACACACACACACACACACACACACACACACACACACACACACACACACACACACACACACACACACACACACACACACACACACACACACACACACACACACACACACACACACACACACACACACACACACACAAAGTCTCCAGAGCCATCCTCCTGCACATTAACAGCTCGGAGGAAACTCAACTAATGTAATTACAATTAATAAAACTATTACAGGAGAGGCTATTAGACCTGGAGTCTATGGAACCTGAAATGAAAGCTGGCACTTTCAATTCTGGTGCCGGTCTAATTGGGTTGAGAAAGCAACGCTTTTATCTAAAATGTGCAGTTTTGAATAATGAAGTGTTACCTGTCATTCCAAAAATAATCAGCATCTGCACCAAAGGCTGAACCAAACAAGACCGACAGAGGAAGAATAAACAGGACTGGGGATTGGTGTTTTAATTGGTCATCAGGCTGGTGTGTGTGTGTATGTATACGTGTGTGTGCGGTCTCATGGTGCAGTCTGAACAAGCTCCCCTAACATTCATTATTAGTTGATTAAAAAGAATCAGCCTCTCTTATGCTAATAGTTGCATAAAGCAGGCTGCTGCAGCATGCTAAATTAAGGCCACATTACTTATTCATGCAGATAAATTGAAAGTCATGTTGGGATTGATTTCCATTATTATGAATGGCTGTGACACTGCTGCATCTTTACAGGCTGAGTGTTGTTGTATAGGAGGTGAGATGCCATAGCTGTGGAGATTTATTCATTAGTTATATGCTTCTAAACCCTGTGGATCAATGTGATGCTAAATCAACCCAATCAGATCAAGTTATAAATACGTTTATTGATTTGATTCAGAGGCTTAGTGGAGTTTCCTTATTAGCATTTAAACATAAAGCTTTAACAAGCCTTTAGAAACAATGAAGTAAAGCCATGACATTTGTGATTTAAACGATTTCCAGAATCATAGAATCGAGTCAAAATGATATTTACATACCCATTTAGATTTATTGTCTATCAGATGATCTCGATGTGACAAATCAACAAATCAGTTGAACATCTCAAACAACACAGTCCTTCATGCTGAATAAATTTATATAGTTTATATTCTGTGTAATTTAAAAATAATAATCATGATTTCAATAACTGTAATAACCATGATAATGATGTTTTCATTAATGGAGCAGCTCTAATCTGATGTTTATTTCCAGTTTGACAGCACCTGAATCTGTGGTTCAGGCTCAGGGCAGAACTTTAGAAATCTGTTCTTCTCTCTTATGGTTTAACAAAGAGCAGAAAACTTCTTCCCAGAATGGACTCACCTGTCACCAGGTGTTCTCTGTGTTCCCAGGTGTTTTTCTATATTTCCTGCTGACATATTCTCACCCTCTCCTTTGGCTTTTTAAGTCTTTATATATATTAAAATCGTCCTTTATTCCCAGCCTCTTCCTGCCTCCATCTTGTCGTCCTCTCCTTTATTTGCTCCTCTTCAGGTTCTCCTCGTTAACACCTTTCTCATTACACGTGTTAATTACAGGTATTTTATATTTCTTATTGCTGCTAATTGGCTGATCTCTCATTTCTTTAAAGATGGCGTCAGTTTTACATTTTAAATTCAACACTTGTCATAATCCTGCAAAACCATCAATGTACCTCAATGCACAGAGGGGGGGAACATACATCATCTACATGTATGTTGGAGTACATGTATGTTGGTGTACATGTATGTTGGAGTACATATTAACAGTGTACATGTATGTTGGAGTACATGTATGTTGGAGTACATATTAACAGTGTACATGTATGTTGGTGTACATGTATGTTGGTGTACATGTATGTTGGTGTACATGTATGTTGGAGTACATATTAACAGTGTACATGTATGTTGGTGTACATGTATGTTGGTGTACATGTATGTTGGAGTACATATTAACAGTGTACATGTATGTTGGTGTACATGTATGTTGGAGAACATATTAACAGTGTACATGTATGTTGGAGTACATGTATGTTGGAGTACATATTAACAGTGTACATGTATGTTGGTGTACATGTATGTTGGTGTACATGTATGTTGGAGTACATATTAACAGTGTACATGTATGTTGGAGTACATATTAACAGTGTACATGTATGTTGGAGTACATATTAACAGTGTACATGTATGTTGGAGTACATATTAACAGTGTACATGTATGTTGGAGTACATGTATGTTGGTGTACATGTATGTTGGAGTACATATTAACAGTGTACATGTATGTTGGTGTACATATTAACAGTGTACATGTATGTTGGAGTACATGTATGTTGGTGTACATGTATGTTGGAGTACATATTAGCAGTGTACATGTATGTTGGTACATATTAACAGTGTACATGTGTGTTGGAGTACATATTAGCAGTGTACATGTATGTTGGTGTACATATTAAGTGTACATGTATGTTGGAGTACATGTATGTTGGTGTACATGTATGTTGGAGTACATATTAACAGTGTACATGTATGTTGGTGTACATATTAACAGTGTACATGTATGTTGGTCTACATGTATGTTGGAGTACATATTAACAGTGCACATGTATGTTGGTGTACATGTATGTTGGTTATATGCATGTTGGAGTACATATTAACAGTGTACAAGTATGTTGGTGTGTGTGCTTTTTCTCAGTCTGGATACATGTATATCGGTCTTCATGTATGTTGCAAATCTATGTGACATGATTATCTGCTGTTGCATGTGTGTTTATAGGTGTGTGTGTGTGTCAGGATGTGCAAGACTGTGTAAGAGAATAAAAAATTGTGTTTTACTGTGTGTGTGTTTTACTGTGTGTGTGTTTGTGTGTGTTTTACTCTGTGTGTGTTTTACTGAGTGTGTTTGTGTGTGTTTCACTGTGTGTGTTTTACTGTGTGTGTGCGTGTGTGTGTGTTTTACTGTGTGTGTGTTTGTGTGTGTTTCACTGTGTATGTTTTACTGTGTGTGTGTTTTACTGAGTGTGTTTGTGTGTGTTTCACTGTGTGTTTTGCTGTGTGTGTGCGTGTGTGTGTATTTTACTGTGTGTGTGTGTGTGTGTGTGTGTGTGTGTATTTTACTGTGTGTGTGTGTGTGTGTGTGTGTATTTTACTGTGTGTATGTGTGTGTGTGTGTGTGTTTTACTGTGTGTGTGTGTGTGTGTGTATTTTACTGTGTGTGTGTGTGTGTGTGTGTATTTTACTGTGTCTATGTGTGTGTGTGTGTGTGTGTGTGTTTTACTGTGTGTGTGTGTGTGTGTGTGTGTGTATTTTACTGTGTGTATGTGTGTGTGTGTGTGTATTTTACTGTGTGTATGTGTGTGTGTGTGTGTGTTTTACTGTGTGTGTGTGTGTGTGTGTATTTTACTGTGTGTGTGTGTGTATTTTACTGTGTGTATGTGTGTGTGTGTGTGTGTGTGTGTGTGTGTTTTACTGTGTGTGTGTGTGTGTGTGTGTGTGTTTTACTGTGTGTGTGTGTGTGTGTGTGTATTTTACTGTGTGTGTGTGTGTGTATGTGTGTATTTTACTGTGTGTATGTGTGTGTGTGTATGTGTGTGTGTGTTTTACTGTGTGTGTGTGTGTGTGTGTGTGTGTGTGTGAGTTGAAAGTCAGCAGCTGACAGCCTGGACCTCCATCTCAGCTCCAGCAGCTTCTCTACTGTTCAGCTCATTACAGACACACACGTGCACGCCAACGTGCGCACACACACATGCATGAACACATACACACACACGCATACACACACACACACCTTCCTCACACACTCTCTCACACTTTCCCAGTCTTTTTCTGTCACATTGTCATTTTCTCCTCTTACTCTGCTCTTTCTAACTTTTTCTTTCGCTCTGCTTTCTTTTTTCTTCTTTTTCCTCGTGTCACTGTCACATTTTCTCCTCTCGCAGTCGGCACATTTTACCTCTCCTCTTCTGTTTCTTTGTCACCCGTTCTTCTATTTCTCCTGCTCCTTTCTTTTTTTTTCTAACATATTGCTTCTCCTCTCTTTCTCTTTCCAATCTAGTCTCCTCACACCTTTGTTCACTCCACCTCCCTCAGGACTAAGAGTCAAAGCAGCAGAGGGGCAGAAACACCAGAAGTGAGGAGGAGTCAGAGATAAACAGAGCAGGAGGTCACACCTTGGAGAATTATACAAAAAAATGAAAACAGGTTATAGTTATTGTTGTTGTAGCTCTGGATAGATTCACAAATATCATCAGTGATTTAATGCTTCACAAAAAGGACGTGAAGTGACACGAATCAAACACACCCACAGTTCTACAGATGCAGGATGGCTCATCCTCACTCTGCACCTTTATTAATTATGATTACATTATTATTAGGTTTGAATTATTAATATACATTTCATATATTTTTACATTTTCTATTGTAAGTAACTGCACCCTTTTATTTTTTATTACTAACACACTCATGTTTTAAATGTTAACACATAATTTAATTTAACATCAAAGTGTTTCTGCTGCTTTAGTTTTAATTTGGTATTTAGTTTAATGTATTAGTTTATTTGTCCAGGTTTAGTGACCTGTGCTGTGACCTCTGCACCAGGTCACCCTGGATCTAAATGGGTTTATTACCTGGTTAAATTAAGGTTAAATAAATCAATTTAAAATAGCTGTTTTTAATGGCTCAGTAACAAAGTTGTTTTGACTGACTTTACATTTCTCTGCCTATTTTTTTGTTATTTATTTACAGCAGAATGGTGGATCAAAGAACTTATTAATGGTGAATAAATGTTGTGATCTCAGTATAAAATACATATATAAAAAGTCATTAATTCAGCACTGGACCGTGTATTAAACAATGATTTCTGTATAATAATGACTGGTATTAATTGCTGTTAACGCTGAGTTTCTGTGGCCGTGGTTCCTCTCTCAGCCTGAGGAGGGCGCTGTGGCCTCAACATTTAATGACTTCCTATTCACATGTTCTGCAGCTTGTGTTGAGTTGATGCTGGAAGTCTCGGTGTTCCGGACCGAACAGCAGCTCAGAATAGCTGCAACACTTCCACATCAGGAAGTCACACAGTGAAAATGACAGATTTTTATTTGTCTGGAACTATTTTTTCTACATTTTCCAACCTGAAGCAGCAGCAGAAACGCTGGAGAGCATTTCCACGCTCCTCCAGCTGAACTACAAGGATCCGAGCCACGTCTTATTATATAATGTTGGACATTATTAAACACACTTAAGTTTAGAAATCACCCCCGATTTCACTGCAGCAACAATGGTGCAAATTATAGAAAGAAACAGAAGATATTAATTTACCTTCTTAGTATTTGAGAAAGAGGTCAAATTAAATTAAAATTCATTTTTTCACTATTTTTACACATAAACACTGATTTCACATGATCAGTTTTTACACAAATATAGAACTGATGTTTTATATAAAGGAGATAAATAATAACTTCTGACTTTATCGTTGAAAGACATTTAATCATTTCTATGTTCACCTTTAATTCTTGATAATTCTACTGTCCAGAACCATTTTAGACTAACAGCTGATATTTATCCTTATCAACACTGTTATTATATCACTTGAATAGAAAATCCTCCTGATAATCACTTTAAGGTCTCGTGAAGTTCCTTCTACACAAAGATTATTTCCTGATATCATGATTGAATGATCTCTACAGTGTTTGTACTAAATAATAATTGGCAGCAGTTTCAGTTTTTAGAAACGCCTCCGTCACTCCTTCACCTTTCTGCAGCAGTTTAATAACGTGGAGACGTTAACACGTCCGTAGGAACACACTAAAACAGGCTGTTGACTTAAGATGCAGAATAAAATGTTTCCACAGGAAAAAGTCACTAAAAGAGACTAAATTCATTGTATCATCAACTGATGTTGTTGGAACTTTTATTCAGATTCTGAAGGTTTTATTTCTATCTGGCTTCAGAAGATGAAGGTGACATGATTCAGCTTCATGAGCATGAAATGTGAAGGGTCAGAGGTCATCAACCCAAATATCAGACCAAAATAACCAAACTAAAGACCTCCTCTGATCCTGGTATGAAGTTAACTCAGGCTGTAAGTGAATATTATCTATATTAACTCAGTAGACTACAAACACATGATGAACATTCACCATTAAATATTTAAATGGTGAGAATCTGCTGCTTTAACTTTAATTTACACAATCTATTAGCGTTATTATAGAAATACAATAAAGGAATCTGATAATAAACTAAACTCTCTCCTGTTTCCTCCTTATCTGGACAACAGAGTCAATAAGACACAGCCTGTAATTATAAAACCAACCAGCAGCCTTTAGAACAGCTCATAGTCTCTATAAAAGTACAAGAATCCACTTTAATGTGTATTCCAGGTGATTTCTGCTCATTCTACTGATTATTCCACATCCAGCTGTTAGTTTACAGCAGCACACACATGTTGACATTTAATATTTATTAGACACATTTCTACAGCATTGGAATGTGATATATGATGGTTAAAACTAAAAATAGATCCTCATCATTTTATATTTCTATAGATTTTAGATAAAGCTCCACTATGGAGGCTAGAGAGTTAAAAGTTGCTCAGGATCCTTCAGTTAATCCTAGAAAACCTCAGAAAAACTCCAGTTTACATGGATTCACTAAATGGCGGAAACAAAGTACATACATACAAAGTACATATACATATATATATATACATACATACAAAGTACATATATATATATATATATATATATATATATATATATATATATATACATACATATATATGTATATATATACATATATATGTACATATATATATACATGTATATATATGTATATATATACATATATATGTACACATATATATATGTATATATATATATATACATATATATATATATATTTCATATTCAAATCTGTGACACTATTAAAATTCTATGATTCTAATTGGCTCCTGCCCTATGACGTCATAATATGTAAATTAGACATTTAATCCCTACATAAATTTTGAGTCATCCTAATATTTCTCTAATTTACAGAAAGTCTCTATCTCTAATCACTTTTAAATTACAGCCTAAATTATCAAGCTATGAGGTCTAAAACATCTCTCTGGCAGGTAAAGGGTTAAAGTGTGTTTTTTCTTCTTCAGTCCGTTGTTTCTCTGTCGACTCACAGCTCAGACTCATAAAGATTTACAGCACGTGGCTCACACTCGTTTAACATCCGCTGCATTAAAGTCAACGTGGTTCCCAACATGTGGAACCGTTCTGTCGGCTTTTCTCACGTTCAACTCGCCTACTTTTTTCTCTTCGGTCCTAGTTTTGGTGGCGATTCCCGGGCTCAACGTGTTATAGGATTTTATTTCCTCAGAGTGACAAACGCTCCCATCCGGGCCAATAACGGCCCAGACCGTAAAGTTCTCCGGCTCGTTTTATGGCTCCAAGTCACAATCAAGAGTTGTGTTGGCCAGAACTCATCTGTAGCAGGGGTGAAAGGTCACGGCAACAGGAAGTGGCTAAGTGGCCTATGAAGGCAGCGGGACTACATGACACATGGCTCCAGTCTCACCAGGACTAATGAAACACATCCAACTGCTGCTGATTACTGCAGAGTGTGTGTGTGTGTTATAGTGTGTGTTATAGTGTGTGTGTGTGTGTGTGTGTTATAGTGTGTGTTATAGTGTGTGTGTGTTATACTGTGTGTGTGTGTGTGTTATAGTGTGTGTGTGTGTGTGTGTTATAGTGTGTGTGTGTGTGTGATAGTGTGTGTGTGTGTGTGTTATAGTGTGTCTGTGTGTTATAGTGTGTGTGTGATTGGAGAGAAGAAATAATTGATTATATGACAGTGACAGTTTCATTTTGTAAATCTGTCGACAACTGGTTGGTTGATCTGAATAAAACTAAGAATGTACAGAATATATTAATACTGTGTGTATATATAGTATTAATAATATATACTGTATATATATATATATATATATATATATATATATATATATATATAATATATATATGTTAACACTGTTGCATGAAATACTACTTAGGCATGGTAATAAATATTGTGTGTGTGTGTTTCCAGGTGTGTGTGTGTTTCCATGTGTGTGTGTGTGTGTTTCGATGGTGTGTGTGTGTTTCGATGGTGTGTGTGTGTGTGTTTCCATGTGTGTGTGTTTCGATGGTGTGTGTGTGTGTGTTTCCAGGTGTGTGTGTGTGTTTCGATGGTGTGTGTGTGTGTTTCCATGTGTGTGTGTTTCGATGGTGTGTGTGTGTGTTTCCAGGTGTGTGTGTGTGTGTATTTATATACTATAGACAGTAAATCACCTATATATATATATATATATATATATATATATATATATACACACACACTCACCGGCCACTTTATTAGGTACACCTGTCCAACTGCTCGTTAACACTTAATTTCTAATCAGCCAATCACATGGCAGCAACTCAGTGCATTTAGGCATGTAGACATGGTCAAGACAATCTCCTGCAGTTCAAACCAGCATCAGTTTGGGGAAGAAAGGTGATTTGAGTGACTTTGAACGTGGCATGGTTGTTGGTGCCAGAAGGGCTGGTCTGAGTATTTCAGAAACTGCTGATCTACTGGGATTTTCACACACAACCATCTCTAGGGTTTACAGAGAATGGTCCCAAAAAGAACAAATATCCAGTGAGCGGCAGTTCTGTGGGCGGAAATGCCTTGTTGATGCCAGAGGTCAGAGGAGAATGGCCAGACTGGTTGGAGCTGATAGAAAGGCAACAGTGACTCCAATAACCACCCGTTACAACCAAGGTAGGCAGAAGAGCATCTCTGAACGCACAGTACGTCCAACTTTGAGGCAGATGAGCTACAGCAGCAGAAGACCACGCCGGGTGCCACTCCTTTCAGCTAAGAACAGGAAACTGAGGCTACAATTTGCACAAGCTCATCGAAATTGGACAATAGAAGATTGGAAAAACGTTGCCTGGTCTGATGAGTCTCGATTTCTGCTGCGACATTCGGATGGTAGGGTCAGAATTTGGCGTCAACAACATGAAAGCATGGATCCATCCTGCCTTGTATCAACGGTTCAGGCTGGTGGTGGTGGTGTAATGGTGTGGGGAATATTTTCTTGGCACTCTTTGGGCCCCTTGGTACCAATTGAGCATCGTTGCAACGCCACAGCCTACCTGAGTATTGTTGCTGACCATGTCCATCCCTTTATGACCACAATGTACCCAACTTCTGATGCTACTTTCAGCAGGATAATGCTCCATGTCATAAAGCTGGAATCATCTCAGACTGGTTTCTTGAACATGACAATGAGTTCACTGTACTCAAATGGCCTCCACAGTCACCAGATCTCAATCCAATAGAGCATCTTTGGGATGTGGTGGAACGGGAGATTCACATCATGGATGTGCAGCCGACAAATCTGCACCAACTGTGTGATGCCATCATGTCAATATGGACCAAACTCTCTGAGGAATGCTTCCAGCACCTTGTTGAATCTATGCCACCAAGAATTGAGGCAGTTCTGAAGGAAAAAGGGGGTCCAACCCGTTACTAGCATGGTGGACCTAATAAAGTGGCCACTGAGTGTGTGTGCATATATATATATGTTAACACTGTTGCATGAAATATTACTTAGAAGACATGGTAATAAATATTTTGTGTGTGTGTGTTTCCAGGTGTATGTGTGTGTTTCCAGGTGTGTGTGTGTGTTTCCAGGTGTGTGTGTGTTTCCAGGTGTGTGTGTGTGTGTGTTTCCAGGTGTGTGTGTGTGTGTGTGTGTTTCCAGGTGTGTGTGTGTGTGTTTTTCCAGGTGTGTGTGTGTATTTCCAGGTGTGTGTGTGTATTTCCAGGTGTGTGTGTGTTTCCAGGTGTGTGTGTGTTTCCAGGTGTGGGTGTGTTTCCAGGTGCGTGTGTGTTTCCAGGTGCGTGTGTGTGTGTGTGTTTCCAGGTGTGTGTGTGTGTTTCCAGGTGCGTGTGTGTTTCCAGGTGCGTGTGTGTGTGTTTCCAGGTGCGTGTGTGTGTGTGTATTTATATACTATAGACAGTAAATCACCTAGAGAGTGAGCAGCAGTGGTTTTGGAGCTGAAGAATCGTCCCAGTCCCAGATCTCCTAGTTTCACTACTCCTGTAGCTGTGATGAATACGTTGGCTGGTTTGATATCTGCAGAGAAGGAGGAGTAAATATCAATCAATCAATCAAGCAATCAACCAACCAATCAATCAATAAACCAACCAATCAAACAACCAACCAACAACCAACCAACAATCAATCAATCAACCAACCAACCAACCAATTAACCAATCAATCAACCAACCAACCAACCAATTAACCAATCAATCAACCAACCAACCAACCAATTAACCAATCAATCAACCAATCAACCAACCAATTAACCAATCAACCAATCAATCTGTTAAACTACATGTGGTTCAGATAAATGTTCATAAACATAACGTAACCCTGTGTGACCATTGGTGGTGTGCATTAGTGTGTGTGAGCTGATGTTAATGTGTGTGTGTGTGTACTAGTGTGTATTATTGTGTGAGTGTGTGTGTGTGTGTGTTACCTCTGTGCATGACTCTCCTAGAGTGCATGTGTTCCAAGGCGCTGCAGAGCTGGACGAAGTATTTCCAGACCGTTCTCTCTGGGATGAGCCTCCTCTGCTTTTTAAAGTGCTGAAACAACAGAAATGTTTTAATCTCTATTACATCACACATATTTAGACCTGGTCATACATGTTGTGAATGTTTGCATTACCTAAAACGGCCTAAACAATAGATATATTAAAAGAACAGGTAAGAAAAGGTAGGCTTTTATTTTGAAGGGCATACAATTTCTAAGGTCACATGACCAGGATATCCTGTTTACATATGGCTCATTAACATGGAACAATTTACCTGAATGAAAAATGTAACTCACCACCTGGGTTAATAAACTTTATTTGTTTACATTTAATTCAAATTTGATGTCATAAATCAATTTTCTAATACGCTACTTTATTAGGTTGTATACACTGGGAATTTATCATATGTGTGAATATATATAATTAATTATAAATTTGAATAAATTCAAGTTCATTTTTTGTTTATTTGGTGAAAAGTTTCCCAAATTCTGAGTTTGGGTCCTGGTCTGAGTCCTGGTCCTGGTCTGGGACCTGGTCCTGCTCTGAGTCCAGGTCTGACTCCTGGTCCAGGTCTGAGTCCTGGTCTGGGACCTGGTCCTGGTTATACAGCAGCTCTGTAACTCCACTCTAATGAAACCCAGACCCCGTCTCCGGTCCTAAACCCAGCCTGGGCTGGTTTTCTCTCTTCAATAGGAAGCACATGCATCCTCAGAACAAAGAGCAGAGCTGTGGAACCTCCAGAACTCTCCCTCCATCTGGCACTCAGCTCTCTCTGGTAACAACGCTTACAATTGTTGTTCACAGTATTTATTCTGGATCAACTATTCTGTAGTCCCTCACAGGGAAAACCCACAGAGACCACATGAGAATCAACATGAGAATCAACATGAGAATCAACATGAGAATCAACATGAGAATCAACATGAGAATCACCAGCTGAGGATGTGGACTCATCAAGTCTTGTGGACATCTTCAGAGTTTTATTGGCTGTTCTCACTACTTCATTTGCAAGAAAAGACGAGTTGTGACTAAAACCAACACATATGTTCTACACAAGACATTTCACATTTCAGCATTCAATGGAATAAAGATAAAGATCAATTCATCAGGCAGGAATCAGACCTAGAAAACCAACAAGTGTTGCAACATGGAATAACTAACAACACTTTGCTGATGCACCTTCAGCAGCAGTTCCAGCCTCAGGTCTAGTTGAATATGATGCCACCAACTTGCTGCACCTATCTTTGGGCAGTTTTGTCCATTCCTCTTTGCAGCAGCTCTCAGCTGCATCAGGTTGGATGGGAGTGTCAGTGCAGCCATTTTCACATCTGTCCAGAGCTGTTCCATCAGATTCAGGTCTGGGCTCTGGCTGGGCCACTCCAGGACATTCACAGTTGTCCTGAAGCTGCTCCTTTGATATATATCACAGAGGAACGCTGGAGGTCTGGAGAGTGACCATCAGGTTCTTAGTCCCTGATCTCTCAGTTTAGATGGCTGCAGCTCTAGAAGAGTCCTGGTGGTTCTGAACTTCTTCCATCTACAGATGATGGAGGCCACTGTGCTCATTGGGACCTTCAGAGCAGCAGAAATGTTTCTGTACCTTCCCCAGATTTATACCTGGAGACAATCCTGTCTCTGAGGTCTACAGACAACTCCTCTGACTTCCTGTTGGTTTGTGACATCACTGTCAGCTGTGGACCTTCTATAGACAGGTGTGATGTCCATTCAGCTGAATTTACCACAGGTGGACTCCACTGAAGCTGTAGAAAGATCTCAAGATGATCAGTGGAAACAGGATGAACCTGAGATTAATGTTGAGCTTCTGTGGCTGTGAATACTGATGTACATGTGGTTTAGTAGTTTTTATTTATAATAAATGTCCAAACATCTAAAAAAAAACGTTTTTCATGTTGTCATTATGGAATGTTGTGTGTAGAACTTTGAGGAAAAAAATGAATTGAATCCATTTTGGAATAAGACTGTAACATAAAATGTGTAAAAGGTGAAGCGCTGTGAATAATTTCTGGATGGACTGTGCACAATTAAATAATTTTTAGGCAACACTACAAATTATAATCTAAAAACAAGGATATTAATGACAACATTATATTATTATTATAGTATTTACAGTAACTTTATTGTCCAGGTTAGATCTTCCAGATTTATTGATAACTACTGATAAATGTTAATTATATTAATTGATTATTGGTCCCTGTGTTTAAATGGAATATTTACAGAATTACATTAGGGTTAAATACATCTGGAGGTTCTATTGAAATAGAAAAAACGCTCCATATTATCCAATGGGGTTGGTTTATTGAACAATGAGAAACCAGAAGAATGAAAACAAGAACATCGATGATGATTCAGAGCTTCATCAAACTCAGATTTCAGACGTTTCTCTGTAAATTTTTCAGACCTTGACGTCGGTCCGTTGTCCCTCAACACCCTGAACAACAGGATTATTGTTGCCCCTGGAATTGTTTGGTTTCTTTTATAGATGGGAACCAAAAAACGAGTAGAAAAAAGTTCAATAATTTAGTTTTCATGGTGTCTGTGCAGCATTTTTTATTCAGCGTGTCCATGGAAACGATGATGAATGATGAAGGTTCCTTATGCAGAAAAGATGCTGTTTACTTCTCTGATAACCACATTGCTGCAAAACTCAGTTATTCAGGATGTTCTATGCATTTCATACACTGCTGCACTTTGGCTTTCACTAATTTGGTCATGAGAGTTTTATGAAAATGTTGAAATTAAGAATTTAAAATAGAATAGAAAGAAACCAGGAAATAACCAGAGAATTTAGACATTTTCTTCTGAAAAATGACTCAAATCCATTAATTGATTGTTAAAAGAGTTAATGTGTTGATAACTAAATTACTTACAACAGCCTAAATATTAGATATATTTGAGAAATATAATAAAAAGTAGTGACCATAGTCTCAGGATAGTTTGATGCTATGTACGTCAATGGGACTCCATTAGGTTGTTACACTAAGAATTTATCATATTTGTATATTGTCGACATGACAACGAATCTATTTTAACATATTCAGAGTTTTAAAGTAGAACAGCGGCATTAGTCTGGAATCACACATATTTTTCAGGCCTGGAAAAGACTTAAATCCAGTTTGGTAGTTTTCCAGAGAGAGTACAGGATCCCTGATGATGAGAGATGGAGATAAATGGAGGAAGTGAGAAGAAGGCTGGTGGAGGTGGATGGAGATGATAGACCTTGGCCTACATCCAAACAAAGCCTCAGTGAGGAGCCATTCTTCCTGCCCTGCATTTCCATATCAGAGGAGTGTTTGATGTCTACGGGGAGCAGAGACCTGCTCCTGCTTCTCCTCCTCCTGTCTCCTCCTCCTCCTCTCCCTTCTCCTCCACCTCCTCCTAATCAAGGGCCATTTGATTCCATTTGAATTCTGAGTTGGTCAGAGAGGAGGAGAGTGATGGAGGAAAAAACAAACCAAAGACTTTTGATTTCAGGATGCAGCGGTTTGTAGACCGGACCATAGCATTGTACATACTGTCCATAATTGCATATTCTTATTGTATTTACTACTTCTAGTATTTATGTATTATTTATTCTATATTTTATATTTTTATTACTGAACACTGGTCCGTCCTGGGACCAGGGAACCACAGTTAGTTCATCATTTGTCCATGTGCTGAATGACAATAAAGAATCTTTGAAAAGAATAAAAAACATTCAGTTCCTGCATCTGAACGCCACAGTTTTATTAGGAAGACAAATGGAGCAGAGGAGAGAGTGGTCAGCAGGAGATGGCCACACACACGCACGCACGCACGCACGCACGCACGCTTCCTCAGTAGCTAAAATCGTGGTTTATTATTTTACCTTTTTAAAGTGCATCTCTGAATATTTGCATGAGTCTGTGTTTCTCTGGATATCACAGTACAGTGTGAGTGTGTGTGTGTGTGTGTGTATGTGTGTGTAACCTGCCATGTTCACTCTCTTGTACAGCTAATCCTCTCTGCAGCTAATTTGCTGTGTTGAGCTGAGTGGACGTGCAGCAGCTTTGACTTGATGCAGCATCAACTACAGGAAACTAATGTGCAGCTGGCTGTTAGGATGCTGCTGGTAAACAGTAATACACACACACACACACACACACACACATATAGAGCGAGAAAGAGAGAGAGAGAGTATACATGAATATATATATAAAATATAGAACTACACATGCTGCTCTAGAATATATATATATAATATAGAACTACACATGCTGCTCTAGAATATATATATAAAATATAGAACTATACATGCTGCTCTAGAATATATATATAAAATATAGAACTACACATGCTGCTCTAGAATATATATATAAAATATAGACCTACACATGCTGCTCTAGAATATATATATAAAATATAGAACTATACATGCTGCTCTAGAATATATATATATAAAATATAGAACTATACATGCTGCTCTAGAATATATATATAAAATATAGAACTATACATGCTGCTCTAGAATATATATATAAAATATAGAACTATACATGCTGCTCTAGAATATATATATAAAATATAGAACTATACATGCTGCTCTAGAATATATATATAAAATATAGAACTATACATGCTGCTCTAGAATATATATATAAAATATAGAACTATACATGCTGCTCTAGAATATATATATAAAATATAGAACTATACATGCTGCTCTAGAATATATATATAAAATATAGAACTACACATGCTGCTCTAGAATATATATATAAAATATAGACCTACACATGCTGCTCTAGAAGAGAATATAGACATATATTCTACAGATATTATAAAGAGCCAGTAAATCAAGGTTTCTGACCCTTTTATTGTTAGGTAGATTTCTTTATATGTTTACTCAAGATAATAACTTATAAAACTAACAACTATTGCACATTTATTTATCTAACTGTATTATATAGAAGATGAGGACAATAGATGATTAAAAGCCAGATTATTTATTTATTATTTATTCACAGACCCTGAATGTACATGAACTTTATGACCATTAATCAACATTTTATCCTAAACAACATCCTTTTTCAGTGGAAGCAGCTGTCAGAACAGACCTTAAATTAGTAGAATAATAATAGTAATATACATGATTTTCCTGTAATATTTGCCTCTATTTAACAGTTGACTGATGGAGACAGACAGGAACCAATGGAATCCAGTCATTTTAGTTTATGATTTAATTTAAATTAACCAGGATTCCACTGGAACCAATGGAATCCAGTCATTTTAGTTTATGATTTAATTTAAATTAACCAGGAACTCCCATAACATCAGAACTTAGATTATTTATAGTCGATATCTGGCTGCAATAAAAACATTTCACAGCATCACACATAGAATGAGCAAAGACTAAAGCATCATAGGTTGATATTCTATGTTATTTCATATTCAAACATAGTCTCCTTTGAGTCTCATGTCTTTTAAAGACGTAGTTGAGTTTAGTTTTGAGTATTGTTTATATCAAACTTCGTTCTTTTTGAGTCATTTGATGATTCATCTTGAGCTCAGGGGCCTCATATAGAAAACCTACCCAACACTATCCATCACATAAAACCATACTTGACCACTTGGGGTTGTAATAGAAAAATATCACAGGGAGACGTGTGTATTTTAAATCAGTGGGAAAAACTGTGAGGTCTGATTTATTCATTTCTCTCCTCCACCTGCTGATCTGAGAATGTGGTGAGAGGAGTTCCTGGACAAATCAAACCTGAAACATCTGATTTAAACCTCGTTATTCTAACCCATCTACATTTTACATTTTTAATACATCACAGTAAATGGCTAAAGACACTAGCTTCTCTTCCACTGCATCTTGAAGGCTCTGTTTTTCCTTTTTGTATTAGACAAAGTGGTGCTGCTGTGATGCTGCAATGGTACTGTGGTTTCTCTATGGTACTGTGGTTGTGCTGTGGTACTGTGGTTGTTCTATGGTACTGCGGTTGTTCTATGGTACTGCAGTTGTGCCATGGTACTGTGGTTGTGCCGTGGTACTGCGGTTGTTCTATGGTACTGCAGTTGTGCCATGGTACTGTGGTTGCTCTATGGTACTGCGGTTGTGCCATGGTACTGTGGTTGCGCCGTGGTACTGCGGTTGTTCTATGGTACTGCAGTTGTGCCATGGTACTGTGGTTGCTCTATGGTACTGTGGTTGCTCTATGGTACTGTGGTTGCTCTATGGTACTGTGGTTGCTCTACGGTACTGTGGTTGTTCCGTGGTACTGCGGTAGTTCTATGGTACTGCAGTTGTGCCATGGTACTGCGGTTGCTCCATGGTACTGTGGTTGTGCTGTGCAATGGTACTGTGGTTGCTCTATGGTACTGTGGTTGTGCCGTGGTACTGTGGTTGTGCCGTGGTACTGTGGTTGTGCCGTGGTACTGCGGTTGCTCTATGGTACTGCGGTTGCTCTATGGTACTGCGGTTGTGCCGTGGTACTGTGGTTGGTCTGTGGTACTGCGGTTGCTCTATGGTACTGCGGTTGCTCTATGGTACTGTGGTTGTGCTGTGGTACTGTGGTTGTGCTGTGGTACTGTGGTTGCTCTATGGTACTGTGGTTGTGCCATGGTACTGTGGTTGCTCTATGGTACTGTGGTTGTGCCATGGTACTGTGGTTGCTCTATGGTACTGTGGTTGTGCCATGGTACTGTGGTTGCGCCATGGTACTGTGGTTGTTCTATGGTACTGTGGTTGCTCTATGGTACTGTGGTTGTGCCATGGTACTGTGGTTGCTCTATGGTACTGTGGTTGTGCCATGGTACTGTGCTTGTGCCATGGTACTGTGGTTGTGCCATGGTACTGTGGTTGCTCTATGGTACTGTGGTTGTGCCATGGTACTGTGGTTGTGCCATGGTACTGTGGTTGCTCTATGGTACTGTGATTGTGCCATGGTACTGTGGTTGTGCCATGGTACTGTGGTTGTGCCATGGTACTGTGGTTGCTCTATGGTACTGTGGTTGTGCCGCGATGTGAGGCCTCTCTTACCTTGATCATACGTGACAGGTCCCCAGCGTCTGCCAGCTCCAACACAATGTTCAGCTCATTGTCCTCAATAAATGATGCATGGTACTTTATCACATTTGGGTGGTTCAATTGCTGTGGAAAAAAATAAATAAAATAGAAGTTGGTTATTGTCGCAATAATCAGGCTAAATTACAGGATAATATATATATGGTATGATAGTGGGGCAACTGTATTACAATAGTGTGATTCTGTGAAAATGTATGTATCGAAAGACATTTTACTGTATGATACGTCACAATATAAAAAAAAAACTAAACAGAAATTATCACTTTATTCAGTGGATTCAGGGTTGAGTTTCACAGAATCCAAAAGGAATCAAAAGTAGTATTTGGCACTGTATCAATAACATATTTCAATATACTGCAGTATTGACAATTTTTACAGCACTGTCACGAGCTAATACCAATTAATGCTAAACAGTTGAATCCATATTTGATGAGTGTGGATCGAATGAGACAGATTTATCCTCAAGTAACAAAGACGGGCGACATGTCATAACAAGGGGGTAAAACAGGGTAAACTACAGGGTAAACTGCGGGGTAAATCACGGGGTAAATAATGGGGTAAATCATGGGGTAAATCACTGGGTAAATCACAGGGTAAATCAAGGGGTAAATCACAGGGTAAATCACGGGGTAAATCACAGGGAAAATCACTGGGTAAATCACAGGGTAAATCACGTGGTAAATCACAGGGTAAATCACGGGGTAAATCACAGGGAAAATCACAGGGAAAATCACGGGGTAAATCACAGGGTAAATAATGGGGTAAATCACAGGGTAAATCACGGGGTAAATAATGGGGTAAATCACAGGGTAAATAACGGGGTAAATCACGGGGTAAATCACGGGGTAAATCACAGGGTAAATAATGGGGTAAATCACTGGGTAAATCACTGGGTAAATAATGGGGTAAATCACAGGGTAAATAATGGGCTAAACCATGGGGTAAATCACGGGGTAAATCACGGGGTAAATAATGGGGTAAATCACGGGGTAAATCACAGGGTAAATAATGGGGTAAATCACAGGGTAAATCACGGGGTAAATCACAGGGTAAATCACGGGGTAAATCACAGGGTAAATCACGGGGTAAATCACAGGGTAAATCACGGGGTAAATCACTGGGTAAATAATGGGGTAAATCACGGGGTAAATCACAGGGTAAATAATGGGGTAAATCACTGGGTAAATCACAGGGTAAATAATGGGGTAAATCACAGGGTAAATAATGGGCTAAACCATGGGGTAAATCACGGGGTAAATCACGGGGTAAATAATGGGGTAAATCACGGGGTAAATCACAGGGTAAATAATGGGGTAAATCACAGGGTAAATCACGGGGTAAATCACAGGGTAAATAATGGGGTAAATCACAGGGTAAATCACGGGGTAAATCACAGGGTAAATCACGGGGTAAATCACAGGGTAAATCACGGGGTAAATCACAGGGTAAATCACGGGGTAAATCACGGGGTAAATAATGGGGTAAATCACAGGGTAAATCACAGGGTAAATCACGGGGTAAATAATGGGGTAAATCACAGGGTAAATCACGGGGTAAATTACGGGGTAAATAATGGGGTAAATCACAGGGTAAATCACAGGGTAAATCACGGGGTAAATCACAGAGTAAATCACGGGGTAAATTACGGGGTAAATAATGGGGTAAATCACAGGGTAAATAATGGGCTAAACCATGGGGTAAATCACGGGGTAAATCACGGGGGTAAATAATGGGGTAAATCACGGGGTAAATCACAGGGTAAATAATGGGGTAAATCACAGGGTAAATCACGGGGTAAATCACAGGGTAAATAATGGGGTAAATCACAGGGTAAATCACGGGGTAAATCACGGGGTAAATCACGGGGTAAATAATGGGGTAAATCACAGGGTAAATCACAGGGTAAATCACAGGGTAAATTACGGGGTAAATAATGGGGTAAATCACAGGGTAAATCACAGGGTAAATCACGGGGTAACTCACAGGGTAAATCACTGGGTAAATAATGGGGTAAATCACAGGGTAAATAATGGGGTAAATCACGGGGTAAATCACAGGGTAAATAATGGGGTAAATCACAGGGTAAATCACAGGGTAAATCACTGGGTAAATAATGGGGTAAATCACAGGGTAGATAATGGGGTAAACCATGGGTTAAATCACAGGTTAAATCACAGGGTAAATCACGGGGTAAATCACGGGGTAAATAACGGGGTAAATAACGGGGTAAACCATGGTGTAAATCACAGGGTAAACTAGAGGGTAAATCACGGTGTTCACCTGATCACCTGTGTTGCATGTTATACCTCTATCTCAAAAAAACAACAAAAAACAATATTGTGTTATGTATGTATGTTATGTTATGTATCTATAACATATCTCAATATACTACTGCAGTGGCCAATTAGAGATAAACAGCTGAATCCATATCTGGTAAGTGTGGACCTAATGAGACGGTTTTGTCCTCAAGTGAACAAAGATGGGTGACATGTCACAACAACCCCCTGTCTGTGGTGACAACAGCCCATGTGTCACACACACACACACACACACACACACACACACACACACACTGTAAGACACACTCTAACACACATGTTCTGACAGCCTGACATGGCTGGCAGTCAGAAAAACAAGCCTCATCTCTGGCTGAGATTCCTTCCTGTTGGTTGGTCAATAAGGCAGGAACAACGTTCCCTGTAGTAAACAAAAAAGTCTCCATCATCCATCCTGGAGGAGGAGGAGGAGGCAATGAAGGGAAAGAAACAAACGACACAGTGACACCGACAAGGAAAAAAATGATGGAGACAGAGCGGGGTTGAACGGGGGAGGGAAGAGAACAAAAGGTGAGAAGGGAGGGAAAAAAAGAGCAGGAGCAGCATAAGGTGAGTAGAGGTAGAGTCAGGGAGGGGAGGGGTCACTGGGGGGGGGGCGGTGGATAAGGGAGGGGTTAGTGGGTAGGGGAGGGGTTGGTGGGTAAGGGAGGGGTTAGTGGGTAGGGGAGGGGTTGGTGGGTAAGGGAGGGGTCATGGGTAGGGGAGGGGTGAGTGGGTAGGGGAGGGGGGCGGTTGTGATGCAGGCAGACGGAGCAGCGTGACACGCGTCCTCGACTCCACTCCATCGCTGTGATTAAAGAAATGTTCATGCTCTGGATGATGGCGAGAGGAGAGGAGTTGACTACGCTACACTACACTCCTCTTCCTCCTCCTCTTCCTCCATCTTCCCTCGTCCTCCCTCTCTTGTCAGATGTATTTTTGGCTCGGAGTGGCGGTTCTACACGGCTGCAGCAAGCGATGACAACCCCCCCACCTCCTCCTCCTCCTCAGGCGATGAAGAGAACGGTGGAGGAGACACGTATGTTCCATGCAGATGTTTATGTAAACGACTGCAACACAACTATCAGCTCTGCCTGATTATGTAATTACAGACATGGAATAACGTGTAATCACTTAATCAGTCAGTATGTGATATATCTGCTGAACGAGATGCTGATGGCACAAAATTAACCACTGGAATAAACTGAGTTACAGAATGTGTGAGAATGGATATTAAATATAAAATACCCCAATATACTAGAGTACTACCAGTTACACATAAATTACCACTTACAGATAAATTAACACTTACAGATAAATTACCAGGTAAAGATAAACAGATGAATCCAGATTCAGTGAGTGTGGACCAAAGGAGACGGAACAAGGAAACTACAGGTAAACTACAGAGAATCACGGGGTAAATCAGAGTAAATCAAAGAGTAAACTACTGGTAAACTACAGAAAATCACAGGGTAAATCAGAGTAAATCAAAGAGTAAACTACAGGTAAACTACAGAGAATCACAGGGTAAATCAGAGTAAATCAAAGAGTAAACTACTGGTAAACTACAGAAAATCACAGGGTAAATCAGAGTAAATCAAAGAGTAAACTACAGGGTAAACTACTGGTAAACTACAGAGAATCACAGGGTAAATCAGAGTAAATCACAGGGTAAATCAGAGTAAATCAAAGAGTAAACTACAGGGTAAACTACTGGTAAACTACAGAGAATCACAGGGTAAATCAGAGTAAATCAAAGACTAAACTACAGGGTAAACTACTGGTAAACTACAGAGAATCACAGGGTAAATCAGAGTAAATCACAGGGTAAATCAGAGTAAATCAAAGAGTAAACTACTGATAAACTACAGAGAATCACAGGGTAAATCAGAGTAAATCACAGAGTAAACTACTGGTAAACTACAGAGAATCACAGGGGTCATGTTACAGAATTAACACTGGTTACAGAATTACACATGTTACAGAATTAACCACAGAATTAACATTCCAGGTTAAAGGACCTGAGACGGTGCAAATTAACCTGGAATAGATGGAGTTATAGTTGAGTTGTGTTCATTATAACAGCAGTGAGTGAAAACATCCTATTGATCATCACACTGCATTTTACATCCTAAATCTAATTTAAATGTGAAGATTATTTTACAGTAAATGAAGAAAAATGAATATTCGGCTGTTGAAAGAAATAATTGTGAGTTTTTCTTTACAAAGCTAAATATTTATATTAGGGTTATATATTATATATATGAGCAGAAAAAACCTCCCAGTGAAGCAGCAGCATGTTGGGTCCAGACCAGAATAAAGTGGCCAAACAATCAAAAACTGCAAAACTAAAAATAAACATAGAAAATCAGGTGTTTTCACTCTGAAACATTTCAGTGAATTAATAGTAAGCGTGTGTTTATGTGTAGGTGTGTGTGTTCTGTATGTGTGTTCTATATGTTTGTGTGTGTGCTGCCAGTTCTCCATATTGTCTGTAAACCGCTGCTATGATCTAGTCACGCGCGCACACACGCGCACACACACACGCGCGCGCACACACGCGCGCGCGCACACGCACGCACACACGCACGCACACACGCACGCACACACGCACGCACACACGCACACACGCACGCACACACACGCACACACACGCACACACACGCACACACACGCACACACACGCACGCACACACACGCACACACACACACACACACACACAGCTTTTCAGTGCTGATTAGGGCAGATCGTTAGTCTCCAGAAAAGAATCCAGACTTGATAGTAACCACAGGCGAGATGAATACACACATGCAGGGTTTCAAGAATTAGAAGAAAAAAAAAGAGGAAAAGAAAATAAGAAAAGAAAGTTCCCGTCTGGAAGAGAACGGGCTATTTTCCTGCTTTTTGCAAACTGACATCTCTCCTTTCAGCGAGGATTTAGACAAAAGGGACAGAGAGAGAGAAGTGAGATTGAAATATTGAAATCATCACGGCAGAACAGGAGAATACAGATGAATGAACACACACACACAAACAAACAGCCCGGCTGTCCACAGAGTGTGTGTGTGAGTGTGTGAGTGTGTGTGTGTCGCTCCATCTCATTATTCTGATTTGTTGGCCTGTCGACAGACGGACTGAATCCCCTCTCACACTCAGCCCTTTATCATCAGGCTGGGCCACTGCCTCCTCACGATCTCCACAATCAGCTGAAAGATGAAGAGGAAACAGAAAAACACAAGGAGGGAAAAGTGGAGGAGATAACGAGAGAAACAACAGAATTCCACAGGGAAAACCAGACTGATCACCTGGTGGAGGGAGGCGTTGACCTCTGACCTCTGACCCAGATAATTATCTCATTCCACTGGCAGATAACTTAGCATCAATTTATTTCTTTATTTTAATCAATTTCATTCTATTTTAAGAAAATATTAGACTTGTTTTTGTTAAACAAGAAAAAACAGGTGAATATCGATAACATGAATGATTTAAAGCTATAAGTTCTATATAATATAATAAATATTTAAATTCTATCTTCGATCCAGTCAGGAGGTTGATGAATGATCCTCAGTTTATGAGGCTGACTCTGCTCTATGAAATATTCTGTTTTAGATTTGATTTTCTATTCTAAACTCATTTAGTGTCTAATCATTCACTGTGAAACCTGAAATCTTAACAACTGTAGAATATCTGTTTTTTACTCCATCATTCAGTAGAATGTTATCACTTTTATTCAGAGTCAACATCACAGACTGAGGATCATTCATCAGCCTCCTGACTGGATGTAAAATACAATTTATAGCTTTAAATAATCCATAAATATTACTAACTGGCAGATACATCATACGATTTTAAGTGTTTTTCCCTGATTTGGATCAATTTATTCTTGCTTTAAGAAGAGTAATACTTTCTTAAAACAGGATGAAATTGACTAAAAAAAACAATAAACTTTAATAAAACTTTAAACTAACTTTAAATAAACTAAATTAACTCAATGTTGAACTAATTGTGTTTTCACTTGTTAATGGTTTTTCAGTGAATGAGCAGACACCATAATGAGTGTAGAATAGAATATAAAATATAAAAGTGAATATTTTAAACAGCCTTTAAAGGCTGTTTTCTCATTTTTATCCAGTCAGCATCATTCACTGAGTAGGAAACAACAGAGAAAACAGGATTTCACAGGGAAATCCAGCACTGTGGTCACCTGGTGGAGGGAGGCGTTGACCCCTGACCCCTCTTTATGAGGTCACAGACACACGCCCAGGCCGACGCCTCGTGCCATCATGTCAATGATCTTCTCCTCAGATTACAGCCCCTTAGTATCGCTGCCTCTGATTGGCCCAGAAAAGCCTCAGGAGAAGAGTGGAGTCTCCAGTGGTTTGAGTGGCACCAACTAATTGGTTTAGTTTTCTTGTTTCCTCCCTAATGTCTGTGTGAGTGTGTGTGTGTGTGTGTGTGTGTGTGTGTGTGTGTGTGTGAAAACACAGAAACACAGGAAGCTGCAGAAATTGAAGATGTCGTTAGTTTGTTCATCAGCGTTTGAGACGAGCTCAGATGACACACATTTATGGTGTTTGATAAAAGAAAAAAGACTTTATAGGAAAAAGGGGGGGGGAGTAGGGGGGAGGAGGACGGAGGAGGAGGGGGGAGGAGGAGGGGGAGGGAGGAGGGGGGAGGAAACATGAAGAGACACATGAGGATTAAAGGATCATGTCATGTTGGGGGGAGGAGGGAGGAGGGGGGAGTAGGGGGGAGGAGGAGGGGGAGGAGGAGGGGGAGGAGGGAGGAGGAGGGGGGAGGAGGGGGAGGAGGGGGGAGGAGGGAGGAGGAGGGGGGAGGAGGGAGGAGGAGGGAGGAGGGGGAGGGAGGAGGAGGGAGGAGAGAGGAGGGGGAGGAGGAGGAGGAGGGAGGAGGGGGAGGGAGGAGGAGGGAGGAGGGGGGAGGAGGGGGAGGAGGGAGGAGGAGGGGGGAGGAGGGAGGAGGAGGGAGGAGGGGGGAGGAAACATGAAGAGACACATGAGGATTAAAGGATCATGTTGCTGCACTATTGGCCAACTACAAGCTTTACTAAAAAAGATGAAAAGAGTTTTACTATTAAAAAAAAAGTCAATGTGGAGCCTGGAGGGGACAGACGGACACACACACACTATAACACACACACACACTATAACACACACACACACACACACACACACACACTATAACACACACAAACACACTATAACACACACACTATAACACACACACACACACTATAACATATACGCACACAATGTAAAAGTCTGTAACAGACACACTGTAACAGTCTGTAACACACACACTGTAACAGTCTGTAACACACACACACACTGTAACAGTCTGTGTATGTGTGTTACAGACTGTTAGTGTGTATGTCTGTAACACACACACACAATGTAACAGTCTGTAACACACACACACACTGTAACAGTCTGTAACACACACACACAATGTAACACACACACACACAATGTAACAGTCTGTAACACACACACTGTAACAGTCTGTAACACACACACTGTAACAGTCTGTAACACACACACAATGTAACAGTCTGTAACACACACTGTAACAGTCTGTAACACACACTGTAACAGTCTGTAACACACACACTGTAACAGTCTGTAACACACACACACACACACAATGTAACAGTCTGTAACACACACACTGTAACAGTCTGTAACACACACACACACTGTAACAGTCTGTAACACACACACACACTGTAACAGTCTGTAACACACACACACAATGTAACAGTCTGTAACACACACTGTAACAGTCTGTAACACACACACTGTAACAGTCTGTAACACACACTGTAACAGTCTGTAACACACACACTGTAACAGTCTGTAACACACACTGTAACAGTCTGTAACACACACACACAGTAACAGTCTGTAACACACACACAGTAACAGTCTGCAACACACATGCTGTAACAGTCTGTAACACACACACAATGTAACAGTCTGTAACACACACTGTAACAGTCTGTAACACACACACACACACACACACTGTAACAGTCTGTAACACACACACACAGTAACAGTCTGCAACACACACACTGTAACAGTCTGTAACACACACACAATGTAACAGTCTGTAACACACACTGTAACAGTCTGTAACACACACTGTAACAGTCTGTAACACACACACACACACTGTAACAGTCTGTAACACACACACACACAGTAACAGTCTGCAACACACATGCTGTAACAGTCCTGCAACACACACACTGTAACTGCCTGCAACACACACACTGTAACCGTCTGTAACACACACACACACACACACACACACACACTGTAACAGTCTGTAACACACACACAGTAACAGTCTGCAACACACACACACACACACACACTGTAACAGTCTGTAACACACACACACAGTAACAGTCTGCAACACACACACTGTTAACAGTCTGTAACACACACACACAATGTAACAGTCTGTAACACACACACTGTAACAGTCTGTAACACACACACACAATGTAACAGTCTGTAACACACACACTGTAACAGTCTGTAACACACACACACACAATGTAACAGCCTGTAACGCACACACTGTAACAGTCTGTAACACGCACACTGTAACCGTCTGTAACACACACGCTGTAACAGTCTGTAAACACACACACTAACAGCCTGCAACACACACACTGTAACTGTCTGTAACACACACACTGTAACAGTCTATAACACACACAAACACACACACACACACTGTAACATTCTGTAACATGCACGCTGTAACCGTCTGCAACACACACACTGTAACCGTCTGTAACACACACACTGTAAGTGCCTGTAACACACACACACACACAATGTAACAGTCTGTAACAAACACTGTAACAGTCTGTAACACACACACACTGTAACAATCTGTAACACACACACACTGTAACAGTCTGTAACACACACACACATACAGTAACAGTCTGTGACACACACACATATACACACACACTGTAACAGTCTGTAACACACACACACAGTAACAGTCTGTAACACACACACACACAGCAACAGTCTGCAACACACATACACTAACAGTCTGTGACACACACACACACACACACACAGTAACAGTCTGTGACACACACACACACACACAGTAACAGTCTGCGACACACACACACACACTGTAACAGTCTGCGACACACACACTGTAACAGTCTGCGACACACACACACTGTAACAGTCTGCGACACACACACACTGTAACAGTCTGCGACACACACACTGTAACAGTCTGCGACACACACACACTGTAACAGTCTGCGACACACACACACTGTAACAGTCTGCGACACACACACACTGTAACAGTCTGCGACACACACACACTGTAACAGTCTGCGACACACACACACTGTAACAGTCTGCGACACACACACACTGTAACAGTCTGCGACACACACACACACACACACACACACACACACACACACACACACACACACACACACACACACACACACACACACACACACACACACACACACACACACACACACACACACACACACACACACACACACACACACACACAGTCTGCAACACTCTCTCTGCAGCAGATCCTGTGGCTCCACCTGCTGAGGAGGCGTCTCCTCTGGTTTTAACCTTCAGGAGATCGATCTCTTTGATGCAATCCTGTCGAGCTTTGGCATCCATCAAGTCAAATATCTGTCATCAGATTGGGGGGGTGAGGGAGAGAGACAGGGAGAGAGGGGGAAGAGAAGGGGGGGGGGGGGGTAGGTGTTAGACGACATGGAGAGAAAACAAGAAACATAAAACCACTGAACACTAAACAGTTGTTGTTACCTCTGATACAACTGATGAACACCTAGATATACGTGTCTGACTGTTAGTGTGTGTGTGTTATAGTGTGTGTGTTCAGACAAAGCAGCAAATCCTACTGGTGTGTAACTTCAGAGTCACATCTTAGACAGTGGAAGGAAGGAAGGAACGCATGCACGCACGCAGCACCAGATTCATGATTTCTGATGACTTTTACCTATTTAAAAAAAATTGCAATTGTCCCTTCTTTTATTTTGTACCAATAGCACCAGTGTCAGATTGATGGTTTCTAATCATTTCCGATGGTTTCTGATAATTTCTGATGGTTTCTAATCATTTCTGGTGGTTTCTGATAATTTCTGGTGGTTTCTGATGGTTTCTAATAATTTCTGATGGTTTCTAATCATTTCTGGTGGTTTCTGATGGTTTCTAATAATTTCTGATGGTTTCTAATCATTTCTGGTGGTTTCTGATCATTTCTGGTGGTTTCTGATAATTTCTGATGGTCTCTGGTGGTTTTTGATGGTTTTTGATGGTTCCTGATGGTTTCTGATGGTTTCTAATCATTTCTGATGGTTTCTGGTCATTTCTGGTGGTTTCTGATGGTTTCTGATAATTTCCGATGGTTTCTGATAATTTCTGATGGTTTCTGGTGGTTTTTGATGGTTCCTGATGGTTTCTAATCATTTCTGATGGTTTCTAATAATTTCTGGTGGTTTCTGATCATTTCTGGTGGTTTTCTGATGGTTTCTGATAATTTCCGATGGTTTCTGATAATTTCTGATGGTTTCTGGTGGTTTTTGATGGTTTCCGGTGTTTTTTGATGGTTCCTGATGGTTTCTGATGGTTTCTAATCATTTCTGATGGTTTCTGATAATTTCTGATGGTTTCTAATCATTTCTGGTGGTTTCTGATAATTTCTGGTGGTTTCTGATGGTTTCTGATAATTTCTGATGGTTTCTAATAATTTCTGATGGTTTCTAATCATTTCTGGTGGTTTCTGATGGTTTCTGATAATTTCTGATGGTTTCTGATAATTTCTGATGGTTTCTAATCATTTCTGGTGGTTTCTGATGGTTTCTGATAATTTCTGATGGTTTCTAATCATTTCTGGTGGTTTCTGATGGTTTCTGATGGTTTCTAATCATTTCTGATGGTTTCTGGTCATTTCTGGTGGTTTCTGATGGTTTCTGATAATTTCTGATGGTTTCTGATAATTTCTGATGGTTTCTGGTGGTTTTTGATGGTTCCTGATGGTTTCTAATCATTTCTGATGGTTTCTGGTGGTTTTTGATGGTTTCCGGTGGTTTTTTGATGGTTCCTGATGGTTTCTGATGGTTTCTAATCATTTCTGATGGTTTCTGATGGTTTCTAATCATTTCTGATGGTTTCTGGTCATTTCTGGTGGTTTCTGATGGTTTCTGATCATTTCCGATGGTTTCTGATAATTTCTGATGGTTTCTAATCATTTCTGATGGTTTCTGGTCATTTCTGGTGGTTTCTGATAATTTCTGATGGTTTCTAATCATTTCTGATGGTTTCTGGTCATTTCTGGTGGTTTCTGATGGTTTCTGATAATTTCCGATGGTTTCTGATAATTTCTGATGGTCTCTGGTGGTTTTTGATGGTTTCCGGTGGTTTTTGATGGTTCCTGATGGTTTCTAATCATTTCTGATGGTTTCTGGTCATTTCTGGTGGTTTCTGATGGTTTCTGATAATTTCCGATGGTTTCTGATAATTTCTGATGGTTTCTGGTGGTTTTTGATGGTTCCTGATGGTTTCTAATCATTTCCGATGGTTTCTGATAATTTCTGATGGTTTCTAATAATTTCTGATGGTTTCTGATAATTTCTGATAATTTCTGATGGTTTCTGATAATTTCTGATGGTTTCTAATCATTTCTGGTGGTTTCTGATAATTTCTGGTGGTTTCTGATGGTTTCTAATCATTTCTGGTGGTTTCTGATGGTTTCTGATGGTTTCTGATGGTTTCTAATCATTTCTGATGGTTTCTGGTCATATCTGGTGGTTTCTGATGGTTTCTGATAATTTCCGATGGTTTCTGATAATTTCTGATGGTTTCTGGTGGTTTTTGATGGTTTCCGGTGGTTTTTGATGGTTCCTGATGGTTCCTGATGGTTTCTGATGGTTTCTAATCATTTCTGATGGTTTCTGGTCATTTCTGGTGGTTTCTGATGGTTTCTGATAATTTCCGATGGTTTCTGATAATTTCTGATGGTCTCTGGTGGTTTCTGCCTCTAGTTGAGTCAGCAATAACTGTAAAGCTGTGGGTAATGATATAATGTGAGGGTTTGTGTGGCATCCCACCTGGACTTTCTTGAGGGCCACTGACGTGTTGTCCAGCAGGTACCTGGCCCTGTAAACCTCGCTGAACTGACCCCGACCGATCTTCTTCTCAATCTGGAAGTTGGCCAGTGAGTTGTGACCCATGTCTGGCTGCAGAGGTTTCTGAAACACACAAAAATAAATGAATGAGGAGGAGAAACAGCGGAAACTGAGGCAGCATGAGGGGTTTGTTTGGATGAAGCTGCTGCTGATGAGAAGAATCTGAAGAATCCAGAGTAAATAACTTTATTAACATCCATAGAAGCAGTGCTGCACACTAATATCCAACCAAACACCAGCCTGGTTGATCAGTTGGGAATAAAAGGAAGCTGCATCTTATTTATTGATTATATTAAATATTTAAATTCTATCTTTGATCCTGTCAGGAGGTTGATGAATGATCCTCAGTCTATGATGCTGAGTTAAATATTCTGTTTTATATTTTATTTTCTATTCTAAACTCATTTAGTGTCTAATCATTCACTGTAAAAACTGAAATCTTAACAAGTTCAGTATCTTTTTTTTGGTAAAATTACTCCACCATTGAGTAGAATTATCTTATTCCACTTTTTTATTTTAGTCAATTTCATCTTATTATGATAATTTTAAGTAATAAAGATATAATATTTGACTTGTTTTATTAAAACAAGAATAAATTGATCCAAATCAGGAAAAAAAAACACTTGAAATAATATACCTGCCAGTTAGTAATAGGTTTTATATATCAATAATATTAATTAATAATGAATAATAATATTAATGAATGAATTAAGCTGTATGTATGTATGTAACTGTAAAAATGATCTTCCAGGTGAATCAAATAATTCTACTTAATGTTGGACTAATTGTCCCAAAACAAGATGTTTTCACTTGTTAAGATTTCAGTTTTTACAGTGAATGAATAGAAATGAATAGAATAGTAAAATTAATGTAGAAAAGCTTTTAAAATATAAAACTGAATATTTGACTCACCCTTTATAGGCGGTTTTATCAGTTTTATCATAGACTGAGGATCATTCAACAACATCTGACTGGATCTACAATAGAATTTATAGCTTTAAAGATTTAATATTATAAACATATATTATTAACCGTAGTCCTTGTAGTAGGTTGGTGGTGGTTGCTGTTAATCAACCTCGTTAATCAGTTTAATCATTTACTTTGGAGTCAGAAAAAGAAGAAAATGGACTAATATTCTATCATTCTAATATTTAGAGTTGACTAGAACCCGTCGTTGTCTTTTTCTGGCATCAAATCGCTGTCAGCCATCACACTTTAATCCTCATCTGGTCTGGTGTCGCTGCAGGATCGACTCCAACACTCACCTTCCACAATTAAAGCAGCAGAAACCAGCAGAACCAGCCCGTGGGTCACGCTGTGTGAAATAAAAGCAGCAGAAAGCGTCTGCGTGACCTTTGCAGCTTTGGTTTGAGTTGTCGAGGCGTCGGGGGCGTGAACAGAAGGCGACAGAAATCAGGACGCCACATGTCACCGGCTCAGGAGACAACGAGAAGGTCAAAAACTCTGCTCCTCAGCAAGAAAACACACCAGGAGGCAGGAGTGACATCACAAATATTCACTGCACTCACTTTAACCTGTTTGACCAGGTCAGACCTTAAAGGCTGAGACGTGTTACTGCTGGAACTAAAACCGAAAAAAAAAAAAAAAAAAAAAAAACCTTCAAACAAAAAAAACCTTCAACTCAAAGAAACATCAACTCAAAAAAACTTCAACCAACAAAACTTCAACCAAAAAAACATCAACCAACAAAACTTCGCCCAAAAAAAATCTTCAACTCAAAGAAACATCAACTCAAAAAAACTTCAACCAACAAAACTTCAACCAAAAAAAACTTCAACCAAAAAAACATCAACCAAAAAAAACTTCAACCAACAAAACTTCAACCAAAAAAAACTTCAACCAAAAAAACATCAACCAACAAAACTTCAACCAAAAAAAATCTTCAACTCAAAAAAACTTCAACCAACAAAACTTCAACCAAAAAAACATCAACCAACAAAACTTCAACCAAAAAAACATCAACCAACAAAACTTCAACCAAAAAAAATCTTCAACTCAAAGAAACATCAACTCAAAAAAACTTCAACCAAAAAAACTTCAACCAAAAAAAACTTCAACCAACAAAACTTCAACCAAAAAAAATCTTCAACTCAAAGAAACATCAACCAACAAAACATTAACCAACAAAACTTCAACCAAAAAAACATCAACCAACAAAAACATCAATCAGAAAAAAACAATCAGATGAGTATTTAATAAATAATTATTAATAATAAATAATATTTTTTAATTAATCTTCTGGATCAGACGAGTCAAATTCTACTTCATTTTGATCTCAGGTGGACCAGACCAATAAAAATTAAATTAAATATAAATGACACCTCCACATCATCAATATTTAGACAATTAATTAACCTTCTATTTATAAAACAGGAGACATAAGAAAATACAATATGATGAATAATTTAGTACAATTAGTACTCAATAATGAGTAGAATTGTCTTGAATTATCTTATTCCATTATTATTTCAGTCAAATGATGTGATATTACCTCACATTGATGTATATTACACCAATATTGTAACATTCATTTACTCTGTTTTAAGCTGATTGAAAAGAACTGAGCTGAAGAGTTTATAGTTTAAGATGTGGACATAAAACCTGAATAAAACTGTTTCTGCATGAAGTTGCATTTAAACCCTCAAACGTCACTTTTTCAGGAGGGTTAGGGCCTCTGTCATGTTTTGATTAGATGACTTTGTGGTCATCCAATACTTTCCGAAGAATTTAGGCAGTTCTGGAGGCAAAAGGGGTCCAACCCGTTACTAGCATGGTGTATCTAATAAAGTGGCCACTGAGTGAGTGTGTGTATATATATATATATATATATATATATATATATATATATATATATATATATATATATATATATATATATATATACATACACATATACACATGTAGACATGGTCAAGACAATCTCCTGCAGTTCAAACCAGCATCAGTTTGGGGAAGAAAGGTGATTTGAGTGACTTTGAACGTGGCATGGTTGTTGGTGCCAGAAGGGCTGGTCTGAGTATTTCAGAAACTGCTGATCTACTGGGATTTTCACACACAACCATCTCTAGGGTTTACAGAGAATGGTCCCAAAAAGAACAAATATCCAGTGAGCGGCAGTTCTGTGGGCGGAAATGCCTTGTTGATGCCAGAGGTCAGAGGAGAATGGCCAGACTGGTTGGAGCTGATAGAAAGGCAACAGTGACTCAAATAACCACCCGTTACAACCAAGGTAGGCAGAAGAGCATCTCTGAACGCACAGTACGTCCAACTTTGAGGCAGATGGGCTACAGCAGCAGAAGACCACGCCGGGTGCCACTCCTTTCAGCTAAGAACAGGAAACTGAGGCTACAATTTGCACAAGCTCATTGAAATTGGACAATAGAAGATTGGAAAAACGTCGCCTGGTCTGATGAGTCTCGATTTCTGCTGCGACATTCGGATGGTAGGGTCAGAATTTGGCGTCAACAACATGAAAGCATGGATCCATCCTGCCTTGTATCAACGGTTCAGGCTGGTGGTGGTGGTGTAATGGTGTGGGGAATATTTTCTTGGCACTCTTTGGGCCCCTTGGTACCAACTGAGCATCGTTGCAACGCCACAGCCTACCTGAGTATTGTTGCTGACCATGTCCATCCCTTTATGACCACAATGTACCAACTTCTGATGCTACTTTCAGCAGGATAATGCTCCATGTCATAAAGCTGGAATCATCTCAGACTGGTTTCTTGAACATGACAATGAGTTCACTGTACTCAAATGGCCTCCACAGTCACCAGATCTCAATCCAATAGAGCATCTTTGGGATGTGGTGGAACGGGAGATTCACATCATGGATGTGCAGCCGACAAATCTGCACCAACTGTGTGATGCCATCATGTCAATATGGACCAAACTCTCTGAGGAATGCTTCCAGCACCTTGTTGAATCTATGCCACCAAGAATTGAGGCAGTTCTGAAGGAAAAAGGGGTCCAACCTGTTACTAGCATGGTGGACCTAATAAAGTGAGACCGGTGAGTGTGTGTGCATATATATATATATATATATATATATATATATATATATATATATACAGTGGGGAAAAGTATTTGAACACCCTGCTATTTTGCTATTTCTCCCACTTAGAAATCATGGAGGGGTCTGAAATTTTCATCGTAGGTGCATGTCCACTGTGAGAGATAAACTAAAAAGAAAAATCCAGAAATCACAATGCATGATTTTTTAACAATTTATTTGTGTGATATAGCGGCAAATAAGTATTTGAACACCTGAGAAAATGAATGTTAATATTTGGTACAGTAGCCTTTGTTTGCTATTACAGAGGTCAAACGTTTCCTGTATTTTTTCACCAGGTTTGCACATACTGCAGGAGGGATCCTGGCCCACTCCTCCACACAGATCTTCTCTAGATCAGTCAGGTTTCTGGGCTGTCGCTGAGAAACACAGAGTTTGAGCTCCCTCCAAAGATTTTCGATTGGGTTCAGGTCTGGAGACTGGCTGGGCCATGCTAGAACCTTGATATGCTTCTTACGGAGCCAGTCCTTGGTTTTCCTGGCTGTGTGCTTTGGGTCGTTGTCGTGTTGGAAGACCCAGCCACGACCCATCTTCAATGCTCTGACTTAGGGAAGGAGGTTGTTCCCCAAAATCTCACAATACACGGCCCCAGTCATCCTCTCTTTAATGCAGTGCACTCGTCCTGTCCCATGTGCAGAAAAACACCCCCAAAGCATGATGCTACCACCCCCATGCTTCACAGTAGGGATGGTGTTCTTCGGATTGTACTCTTCATTCTTCTTCCTCCAAACACGCTTAGTGGAATTATGACCAAAAAGTTCTATTTTGGTCTCATCTGACCACAAAACTTTCTCCCATGACTCCTCTGTATCATCCAAATGGTCATATGCAAACTTAAGACGGGCCTTGACATGTGCTGATTTAAGCAGGGGAACCTTTCGTGCCATGCATGATTTCAAATCATGACGTCTTAGTGTATTACCTACAGTAACCTTGGAAACGTTGGTCCCAGTTCTTTTCAGGTCATTGACCAACTCCTGTCGTGTAGTTCCGGGCTGATTCCTCACCTTTCTTAGAATCATTGAGACCCCACGAGGTGATATCTTGCATGGGGCTCCACTCCGATTGAGATTGACCGTCATGTTTAGCTTCTTCCATTTTCTAATGATTGCTCCAACAGTGGACCTTTTTTCACCAAGCTGCTTGGCAATTGCTCCGTAGCCCTTTCCAGCCTTGTGGAGGTGTACAATTTTCTCTCTTGTGTCGTTGGACAGCTCTTTGGTCTTCGCCATGTTACAAGTTAAAGTCTTGCTGATTGTATGGGGTGGACAGGTGTCTTTATGCAGCTAACGACTTCAAACAGGTGCATCTGATTAAGGATGATACATGGAGTGCAGGTGGACTTCTAATGGGCGGACTAACAGGTCCTTCAGGGTCAGAATTCTAGATGACACACAGGTGTTCAAATACTTATTTGCCGCTATATCACACAAATAAATTGTTAAAAAATCATGCATTGTGATTTCTGGATTTTTCTTTTTAGTTTATCTCTCTCACAGTGGACATGCACCTACGATGAAAATTTCAGACCCCTCCATGATTTCTAAGTGGGAGAAATAGCAAAATAGCAGGGTGTTCAAATACTTGTTTTCCCCACTGTATATATATATATATATATATATATATATATATATATATATATATATATATATATATATATATATATATATATATATATATATATATATATATATATATATATATATATATACATACATATATATATATATATATACATACATACATACATACACACACACACACTCCAGTGGTAGGGAGACAGAGGCCATAGCTTATAGCTTTCAGTGTGTTGGCGGCAGCCTGACAAACGTTAGCATGAGCCTGTGATGGCGGTGACAGCCTCCCGCTGAGAGCAGCGTCTGGCTAATGTGTCCTGGCACGCCGGCGCCGTAATCACACATTTACATATGCAATGACCTACATCTGCATGTCAGATCACACACTGTCCGGCGTGATTAGCAGCGGGCACCTTCCCTGCCGTGCAGCCCCCCCCTCCCCCGGCGGGGCGGGGAGGCCGGGGTCCGGGTCGGGTCGGCGGGCCGCGGGGAGGGCGGCGTTTTTGGCAGCCAAGGGGTCGGGCTGCCAGGCAGGATCACGTCAGCCGGCGGGCGGCGTTAGACACTTCATTAGAGATAATCTGTTCAGCAGTGGGCAGGAGATGTAGAACTAACGGGCCATTTGAGGCTCCACTAAAAAAAAAACCCTGGAGACAGGGTTTAGAGGAAGGAGACCACCACGGGAAGGATGGCAAGAAGGACTCAGACACCAGGAGGTCAGGGAGGAAACATGGAGGAAACACGGAGGGAACATGGAGGAAACCAATGGTGAATGTTCATCATGTGTTTGTAGTCTACTGAGTTAATATAGATAACATTCACTTACAGCCTGGGTCAACTTCATACCAGGATCAGAGGAGGACTTTAGGTTTTCAGCTCCAGACACATTCGTTTTTTGGTCTCATATGACTCTTTGAAGGTTTTGGACCAAACTCAGTTTGATCACATCAGTGTTCTGATTTCACTCAAAGGACCAATTATAAAGATCATATATATGGATCTACATATTTTTATTATTATATATGTTATTATATCAGATAATTACCTCTCCACTAAGGAGAGGTAAAAATCTCTCCTTTTTACCTGGTTAAAAATCTTCTGGTTAAGATTTTTAACCAGAATTTAAAATCAGCTGCAGCAGAAATAATGTTGTATTGTTGTTAGTGTCTAATTATTAAACATTAAAATCATCACAGATATGTAGAGACTCATACCAGAATATGCTGATAACCACTATTAACTATTGATTTATTTCATGAATCTATGGTTTAGTGTTGCTATGCTAAAAAAGATGTTGGAGTTAACGAAGTCGTACAAAGACAACGTGACCAGCGTGTCTCCGTTAACTTCAAACATTTATTCACTGTAAATAAATCACACCAGTCTGTGAAGCTCTGGAGGGACCACAGGAAATGAGCTGGAGACCAGATCTGGGCCCCGGACCTTGGGTTGGGACACCAGCCTCCTGATGGAATATTCATCTGCAGCCAGAGCTGCTTCTCCTCAGACAGACGTCTGTCAGACCCTGATGTGGAGCTGCTCTCTGAATCCTCCCACTCGCTCTCACTGCTAATCCCCATTAAAAATGCACGTGTCTGCAGCTCAGCTCCTTTCAGCTGATGCATATGCATCAAACCTCCGGGACCTGCAGCACTGATACTCCTTCAGCGCATATACAATTCAGATCAGTGGTGCTGGGGGGGCTCAGGACTTGTTGAAGAACCCATCTGGATGCAGGTTAGACAGGAATCTACACTCTGTTCTGACTGACTCTGTCTCAGGGAAATCAGCTCTGATGACTGGAAAAAAAACATGATGCAACCGAGAAAACTGCAGGAATTAACCCTGTTCAGCAGGAAATACGACTGAGATACACTAGACGATGGTGTCAATGGTTCTGTTACTTACAATGATCATCAATTAATGAATTAGAGTCATTATTCAGTAGAAACCATCCAATCTAATTTTACATTTTAGAAAAAGAAAAACATCAACATGTAAAATAAAGTCAATTTAGCCCAGATAGTGAGTCAAAATATTTATTTAGTGAAAAATTACCAAACCTTCAGTGATGAGTCAGTGATGCTCACATGTCACATGACCATCAGCAATAGGGATATCCTGGTCATGTGACCTCAGAAACTGTATGTCTTTCAAAATAAAAGCCTCCTTTTCACACCTAACTGTATAAACATAGATTTTAAATCACAGCTTTTTATAAAAATAAAGATAAATAATTGTTTCCTTCCAGCAACACTCTGCAATAGAGAGTCAACCCTGATGCAAACAGCTAGAAATAGACTGAAAAACAGTGGAAAAAAATCATTAATGTTGAACAATAGCACATAATCAACTGCTGGAGATCAGTAGATGTGTGTGTGTTGCTGGTTAAACTCAAATTAATCATTACGGCTTTTATCTGACTTTTTTTCCTGTGTTTGAGCCAATTATCCAAATTTTACAATTACAAACCTCAGAATAAATTGCCCCCCTTGGAAATTCCAGTGTTAACAACAACAACAACAACAACAACAGGACTATTTTTAGTGCTGCTTCTTTCTCTAAAATATAAAAAAGAAGAAAAATCCACATTTACTCTGGGGCATATGGATGATCCTCCTTGTTTAAAGTCTATTCAATAGTTATGGAGGCAAAAACATCCTTCTGGAAAGAAATCAATGGGCCTGATGTTGGAGGGCGGTGTTAAAACCCAACAGCAACCAGATCTGCAGCAGCAAACCTGAGTTTTATCGAACCGGCCCAGCCGGCCTCCACACATCTGATCAATAGCATCAACTCTACATTCATCCACTGCTGTCCATCTCCCTGCAGCAGCGCTGACCAAGAGGAAACAGCCTGGAACGTGGAGGAGGATCCACAGGTTCTAATGGACGTGGCATCACATCCTCCTTCACCCACGGACCACATTCATTAACGTACCTTAGCTCTTATTGAATTTAACAACATTATTCACCACAGGATGACATCAAACAGGACAGAAATGCAGGATATGCTGCTGTAAAAACACTTCTAGGTCCATTTATTTGCTGTTTCTGCACAGAGCAGCGATCTAAACACTGAAATTACTGCAGAGTAGACAAATACAACATAACTAGACAATTCCTTTACCATGGTGACTAACTGCTCTGATGACATCACTAACCGACAAAAACTAATCAGACAGAAATTCTAAGAATGGCTGAAACACACCCTGAAAACCTGCTGATAAATCAAAAACCATAAAAGATGGAGGTAAATGATCAAATTCTCTGAGAGCTGGCGTTCCCACGGTTGTGGTGATGTCATTTTTATTTCTGTAACTTAAAAAATGTGAGGACAGCAGCAGGTTAGATAGTATGAAGATTTTGAAAATCAGGGATTTTCAAATTTAATATGGGAGTGAATGAAAAGAAAGTGGACACCAAGCTGTTGTTGGAGCGTCGTAGCGTTAAAACCATAAAACTGTCAGCTTCTGTAGACATGTTGGAACGACCGGGACAGACACGCCTACGTTCTGATGTAAAAATCATTGGCGTGTGGTGGAAACTGTCCCCATAGTGCAGGTATTTGGCAGGTGGACCCCACGGTGTCAGATAAAGAAGTGTGTGTGTGTGTGTGTGTGTGTGTGTGTTTATCCACACAATATTTTTGGGGACAATATTTTTTAAAGATTATTTAGAGTTAAAACTACTCATTTAAAAAAGGGAGGTCCCCATAGTGCAGGTATTTGACAAGTGGACCCCACGGTGTCAGATAAATGTGTGTGTTTACCTGAGGCTGGAACACAGGTACGGCAGCCTGTTGTCCTTGTGGTTGCGTGTCCATATCCATGGTGTCAGGAGCTGGATCCTTCACACCTCTGAGGACCAGAAACACAACAAAAACATGAGTTCTGGTTCCCAGACAGTTAGCATTTATCTAAAACCGCTAACACCTACAGTAAAACAACCAGCTCAGCGAGAACCATGGAGGTTCAGGGTCAGGTTTCAGCAGAACTGGATCCTGCTGGGTCTGGTTCTTTGTCTAGTCCAGATTAAGTTTCATCAGTAACAGAAACAGTGACGTTAACTTGCCTCAACAAAGACTATGATACTGCAAACCTGGCCTTTACCCAAGGAACCGTCACTGGGACGTCCTGGTCCTACCTCAATTAACCAGGTCCACTCGTTTTATCTGTTTCCTGAAGAAACTCAAAAATAAATTGAACTTAAGTAAAGGAGGTTTACACATCCTGAGGATTTAAAAAGGCAGAAATGGAAAAGTGTTGAACCTGAACCAGAGGAACAATAAGACTTCAATGGTTATTTAAACTGGGAAAAGTCAATAATGACATTTTTAGATAGAACAACAATTTATTTATAAAATATTTCCAGAAAAATCTCATCATTATATGTGCAGATGAAGAAAAGATGGAAGAAAATGGTTAAATGTCACTGGTTCTAATGTGAGTGACACATTTTAATATGGAGAACACAACTCGTTATAATTAATGTTATCATTATAATCATTATAATCAATATAATCCTTATAATCATTATAATCAATATAACCAGACCATCAGTCACAACCCAAAGATCATCAGTTTATTATTATAGAGACTAAAGAAACCAGGAAATAATCAGAGAAGAGAAGCTGGAACCAGAGAATTTACTATTAATTAATCAATGACTTTGATCTATTAATTGATCAGTTGCATATTTGAATTATAAAGTAATAGTTGGGAATTAATTAATAATTGACTAATTGTTGCAGCTCCACCTGAGTTTAGTGGTAAACTATAAGATCACTGCATATGTAAATATCATTTTAAGTAATAAAATCCTAAATATCTTCTCTCTACTGTCTGAGTAGTAATTCCTGCAGGTCAGAGTTAATTCCTGCAGGTCAGAGTTAATTCCTGCAGGTGAGAGTTAATTCCTGCAGGTCAGAGTTAATTCCTGCAGGTCAGAGTTAATTCCTGCAGGTGAGAGTTAATTCCTGCAGGTCAGAGTTAATTCCTGCAGGTCAGAGTTAATTCCTGCAGGTCAGAGTTCATTCCTGCAGGTCAGAGTTAATTCCTGCAGGTGAGAGTTAATTCCTGCAGGTCAGAGTTAATTCCTGCAGGTCAGAGTTAATTCCTGCAGGTGAGAGTTAATTCCTTCAGGTGAAAGTTAATTCCTTCAGATGAGAGTTAATTCCTGCAGGTGAGAGTTAATTCCTGTAGGTGAGAGTTAATTCCTGCAGGTGAGAGTTAATTCCTGCAGGTGAGAGTTAATTCCTGCAGGTCAGAGTTAATTCCTGCAGGTCAGAGTTAATTCCTGCAGGTCAGAGTTAATTCCTGCAGGTCAGAGTTAATTCCTGCAGGTCAGAGTTAATTCCTGCAGGTCAGAGTTAATTCCTGCAGGTCAGAGTTAATTCCTGCAGGTCAGAGTTAATTCCTGCAGGTGAGAGTTAATTCCTGCAGGTCAGAGTTAATTCCTGCAGGTGAGAGTTAATTCCTGTAGGTCAGAGTTAATTCCTGTAGGTCAGAGTTAATTCCTGTAGGTCAGAGTTAATTCCTGCAGGTCAGAGTTAATTCCTGCAGGTCAGAGTTAATTCCTGCAGGTGAGAGTTAATTCCTGCAGGTCAGAGTTAATTCCTGCAGGTGAGAGTTAATTCCTGCAGGTCAGAGTTAATTCCTGCAGGTGAGAGTTAATTCCTGCAGGTCAGAGTTAATTCCTGCAGGTGAGAGTTAATTCCTGTAGGTCAGAGTTAATTCCTGCAGGTGAGAGTTAATTCCTGCAGGTCAGAGTTAATTCCTGCAGGTGAGAGTTAATTCCTGTAGGTCAGAGTTAATTCCTGTAGGTCAGAGTTAATTCCTGCAGGTGAGAGTTAATTCCTGCAGGTGAGAGTTAATTCCTGCAGGTCAGAGTTAATTCCTGCAGGTCAGAGTTAATTCCTGCAGGTGAGAGTTAATTCCTGCAGGTGAGAGTTAATTCCTGCAGGTCAGAGTTAATTCCTGCAGGTGAGAGTTAATTCCTGCAGGTGACAGTTACCGTATTTTCACGACTATAAGGCGCATATAAAAGTCTTAGGTTTTTTTCAAAATGTGCGGTGCGCCCTATAGTGCAGTGCGCCTTATGTGCGGACGTATTAGAGACCACCACGAAGAGGACGTAGTAGAGAACATGAGAACGTTAAAGGGGGATGTGTGGGCGTGGATTGTGTATAAAAGAACAGGTATGTGCTTTATGCGGAACATTGTTGTTTTAACAACACTAAAAATGGCAAAGAGACACGCGTACGAAGTTCAGTTTAAGCTGAAGGCTATCAGCTACGCCGTAGAATATGGGAATCGAGCCGCCGCGAGAGAATATAAAATTAACGAGTCGATGATTCGCAAGTGGAGGAAGCTGGAGAATGAGCTCTGACAGGCGAAGAAGACTCAGCTGAGTTTCCGCGGACATAAAGCGAGGTGGCCGGAGTTGGAGGAGAGACTCGAGCAATGGATCGTTGAGCAAAGAGCGAGTGGGAGGAGCATTTCGACTGTCGCCATCCGACTCAGAGCAACAACGATAGCGGAGGAAATGAAAATTGAACATTTTCAAGGAGGTCCGTCTTGGTGCTGGCGTTTTATGAAACGGTGCCATTTTTCCATCCGCACCAGGACTACGGTAGCGCAGCAACATCCAGCGGATTATTCTGAAAAGATGGCGAATTTCCAGTCCTACTGCGAGAAGCACATCGCAGACAAGCGCATCCAGCCGATCTCCCGATCTATCTTTTAAATACGCACACTTCTCTCACTCATCTGCTTGTGTGTGTGTTGTTGTAAGGCGGACGTACGTAGTAGAGGACGTGTATATAAAACCCGCGCCCTATCGTCAGGTGCGCCTTATGTGTGTGTTAAATACAGGAATGGCACACATAACTGAGACTGCGCCTTTTAGTACGGTGCCCCTTATGGTCATGAAAATACGGTAATTCCTGCAGGTGAGGGTTAATTCCTGCAGGTGAGGGTTAATTCCTGCAGGTCAGAGTTAATTCCTTCAGGTGAGGGTTAATTCCTGCAGGTGAGAGTTAATTCCTGCAGGTGAGGGTTAATTCCTGCAGGTGAGGGTTAATTCCTGCAGGTCAGAGTTAATTCCTGCAGGTGAGAGTTAATTCCTGCAGGTGAGGGTTAATTCCTGTAGGTCAGGGTTAATTCCTGCAGGTCAGAGTTAATTCCTGCAGGTCAGAGTTAATTCCTGCAGGTGAGAGTTAATTCCTTCAGGTGAGGGTTAATTCCTGCAGGTGAGGGTTAATTCCTGCAGGTGAGGGTTAATTCCTGCAGGTCAGAGTTAATTCCTTCAGGTGAGGGTTAATTCCTGCAGGTCAGAGTTAATTCCTGCAGGTGAGAGTTAATTCCTTCAGGTGAGGGTTAATTCCTGCAGGTGAGGGTTAATTCCTGCAGGTCAGAGCTAATTCCTGCAGGTGAGAGTTAATTCCTGCAGGTCAGAGTTAATTCCTGCAGGTCAGAGTTAATTCCTGCAGGTCAGAGTTAATTCATTTAACGGCTGATAACAGTGTTGTGTTTCTGGACCTGAGTGGAACCAGGATGCTGTGGTTGAGGTTAAAGCTGCTAGAATAAGCCTCCAATAAATAAAATAAAATAAATAAAAATAGTTTTATACATGAGTTAAACAGGTTTTAGTTTATGTAGTTTATGGTCAGATTAGTACAAACAGCAACTATAACAGGCATTAATATGGTGTTTTCTGCACATCAAAATGTGAAGAATAATGTGTTAAATGTTTTTAATTACTTCAAAGAAAATGAAGTCATAGAAATGTCAAACTGAAGTGATAAATGCTGAGGCTTCATCATCCTGTGAATCACTAATATTTAGTTGTTGTGACCATGGTTTCTGAGACCTGCTTCATCTTCTGGTTCCTGTCAACAGGTGAATTCACCTCAGTTATTGGTTTAGTCTCAGAAACAGCATTTCTGATGTCAGCCACTAGTTTTAGTAGGATTCATTTACTGATGAATACAGTGAATATTTCAGTTTGTAAAGACTCTTTTTTTTTTTACAAGCTGATGCACTTGGACAAGAAAGTTCCTGCATCTTAGAAGCAGTTAAACCACCATGTGATTCCTTCTGGTTCTTATTCACTGTTTCTGGTCTCCGTCCTCCTGAAACATTGAACTTCCTGTTTCAGCAGCTTCTCATGTCTCCGTCCTCCTAAAACATGCTAAACATTGAGTCTTTTGCTGCCGTTTGTGTCCTCTGAGACAGTTTCTGAAGTCATCGGCCATTTGTTTCCATCTTGATGTTGTTTGGGGTTCTGTTGTGAATACTTTCTTTAGATTGAGTCTCTGTATTTTGTGGTTTTGGGTTTCTGCTGGACCGGGTCTGTCATGTTTGTGGTGGCCTCTTTTAAGTTTCTGGAATATAGAAGCTAACTAACAAAGTCGATGAAATCCTTGAATATCCCTGTGTTCCTTGTTTGTTCTTGTAAGTCAGCGACTTTCTCTTTTTTTCTCAGTTTTTGATGTTGTCCCAGTCTTTTTATGGAATAATAATGTAAAGGATGTAGCGCCATCTTCAGGTTTGATTCTCTGTTGATCCAAAGAACATCAACGTCTGATGGTGACGAATTAACGCATATTTTTTCACTGATGAAAAAGATGAGTAAAAGACTAAATATGACTAAAAACTATAATAAGGGAATTTGACACAAGACTAAGACTAAAACTAAATGAACAAATCTTATAAAACTAACAAGAGATGCTGAACATCCTGTACACCTGTACACCTGTACACCTGTACACCTATACACCTATACACCTGTACACCTGTATACCTATACACCTGTACACCTGTACACCTGTACACCTGTACACCTGTATACCTGTACACCTGTATACGTGTACACCTGTATACCTGTATACCTGTACACCTGTACACCTGTATACCTGTACACCTGTATACGTGTACACCTGTATACCTATACACCTGTATACCTGTACACCTGTATGCCTGTACACCGGTATACGTGTACACCTGTATACCTGTACACCTGTATACCTATACACCTGTATACCTATACACCTGTATACCTGTACACCTGTATACGTGTACACCTGTATACCTATACACCTGTATACCTGTACACCTGTATACCTATACACCGGTATACCTGTACACCTGTATACCTGTACACCTGTATACCTAAACACCTGTACACCTGTATACCTATACACCTGTATACCTATACACCTGTATACCTATACACCTGTATACCTATACACCTGTATACCTGTACACCTGTATACCTGTACACCTGTACAAGTGTATGCAGGATTGTACGTTCCGTACCATGTTTATTGACAAAAAGAATTCTTCACCTAGCATGAATATACACATATATCTGTACACCTGTATGTGTATACATGTACACCAGTGGCGATTTGTGATCATTCAAACAGGGGAAGCTCATATTTGCCGTACATCATGAACGTGTTATTTACAGACATACCAAGTTCCAAAAAGTCATTTCAGGGAGATGTTTGTTGTTTATCGAGATGTTTACTGGAACTTCTCTGACTTGGCCCAATGTTAGCATTGTTAGCATCATGATGCTAGCTGGTCACTCGGACCTAGCCGAGTATGATTGCACTATCGAACTAAAGGTAATTAAAACTAGAACAACAATAACAATAAGAACAAGGAAACTTTAATATTTATAGAACAATGAAATACGTGAGTGTGATTTATTTACAGTGTAAGAGTGAATTATTTCACTCTGGGAAGGCAACAAATAGTCTCTGTTTGTCATTTGACTTCACATGGAAAATCCGCGATGGGACTGAAATCATGCACTGAGGTGACGTCATGCAGACACAAGTGTCCCGGACGTTCTTGAGAGTGGCTCCATGATGCCCGTGAGTCGGGTAAAATATCCCGGATTTTATACGATGCGAGTTTTTTTTTTTTATAAATATGCAATGCGAATGAGAGCATGCAGGCAAAACAGTAACTCGTGAATTATACGTGGATTGCTTCGATTCAATTGCGCAGGCACGCGAGCGAGAGAGAGAGAGAGAGACGCAATTGATAAACATCTCTTTAGAACCTGGGGTGTCTGCGTTATATAGTTTTGAAACCTGTCAGTCAAACTACATTCAGATTTTCCTCCAATCACCGTGCATCACCACTACATTCAGATTTTCCTCCAATCACCATGCATCACCACTACATTCTGATTTTCCTCCAATCACCATGCATCACCACTACATTCAGATTTTCCTCCAATCACCATGCATCACCACTACATTCAGATTTTCCTCCAATCACCATGCATCACCACTACATTCAGATTTTCCTCCAATCAACATGCGGACGCTCAGCATCCAGGCCCCGCCCACACTCCATTGACTCCCAGAGACGCTCAGCGTCTGGGCGGGCTCTAATTTTCAGCATTTATCCAATGGGCGCCGAGTTTCGAGGCGATGAAAAAAAAGCCCCATTCAGTCTCAGAGACGCTCAGCGTCTATGGGGAAATGCATTGACCAGAGACCAGGAAGCGGTATGGGAATGAACGGACATGTTATTTATTTATTTATGATAAGTAGCTGATTCTGAAAGAACTCGTCTTCAAGATGAACATATTCTAACAGATTTATAGTCAATAAAATATTAATACAGCTGCACAAATTTGTCCATTTATTTTTTGACAGGGCAGGGGAAGTTCAGCTTCCCTTGCAGTCTTAAAGAAATCGCCACTGCTGTACACCCGTATACCTGTACACCTGTATACCTGTACACGTGTATACCTGTACACCCGTATACCTGTACACCTGCATACCTGTACACCCACATACCTGTACACCCGCATACCCGCATACCTGTACACCCGCATACCCGCATACCTGTACACCCGCATACCCGCATACCTGTACACCCGCATACCTGTACACCCGCATACCTGTACACCCGTATACACCTATACACCCGTCTACCTGTACACCCGTATACCTATACACCTGTACACCTGCATACCTATACACCTGTACACCTGCATACCTGTACACCTGCATACCTGTACACCCGTATACCTGTACACCTGCATACCTGTACACCTGTACACCCGTATACCTGTACACCCGTATACCTGTACATATGTATACCTGTACATCTGTATACCTGTACACCTGCATACCTGTACACCTGCATACCTGTACACCCGTATACCTGTACACCTGCATACCTGTACACCCGCATACCTGTACACCCGTATACCTGTACACCTGCATACCTGTACACCCGCATACCTGTACACCCGTATACCTGTACAGCCATATACCTGTACACCCATATACCTATACACCCGTCTACCTGTACACCCGTATACCTGTAAACCTGTACATATGTATACCTGTACACCCGTATACCTGTAAACCTGTACATATGTATACCTGTACACCTGCATACCTGTACATCTGTATACCTGTACACCCGTATACCTGTACACCTGCATACCTGTACATCTGTATACCTGTACACCCGTATACCTGTACACCTGCATACCTGTACACCCGTATACCTGTACACCCGTATACAGTGGGGAAAACAAGTATTTGAACCAGATCTCAATCCAATAGAGCATCTTTGGGATGTGGTGGAACGGGAGATTCACATCATGGATGTGCAGCCGACAAATCTGCACCAACTGTGTGATGCCATCATGTCAATATGGACCAAACTCTCTGAGGAATGCTTCCAGCACCTTGTTGAATCTATGCCATGAAGAATTGAGGCAGTTCTGAAGGAAAAAGGGGTCCAACCTGTTACTAGCATGGTGGACCTAATAAAGTGGCCGGTGAGTGTGTGTGTGTGCATATATATATATATATATATATATATATATATATATATATATATATATATATATATATATATATATATATATATATATATATATATATATATATATATATATATATATATATATATATATATATATACACAGTGGGGAAAACAAGTATTTGAACACCCTGCTATTTTGCTATTTCTCCCACTTAGAAATCATGGAGGGGTCTGAAATTTTCATCGTAGGTGCATGTCCACTGTGAGAGAGATAAACTAAAAAGAAAAATCCAGAAATCACAATGCATGATTTTTTAACAATTTATTTGTGTGATATAGCGGCAAATAAGTATTTGAACACCTGAGAAAATGAATGTTAATATTTGGTACAGTAGCCTTTGTTTGCTATTACAGAGGTCAAACGTTTCCTGTATTTTTTCACCAGGTTTGCACATACTGCAGGAGGGATCCTGGCCCACTCCTCCACACAGATCTTCTCTAGATCAGATAAACTAAAAAGAAAAATCCAGAAATCACAATGCATGATTTTTTAACAATTTATTTTTCTTTTTAGTTTATCTCTCTCACAGTGGACATGCACCTACGATGAAAATTTCAGACCCCTCCATGATTTCTAAGTGGGAGAAATAGCAAAATAGCAGGGTGTTCAAATACTTGTTTTCCCCACTGTACCTACACACCTGTCCATCTGTATACCTGTACACCCGTATACCTGTACAGCTCTATACCTGTACACCCGTATACCTGTACAGCTCTATACCTGTACACCCGTATACCTGTACAGCTCTATACCTGTACACCCGTATACCTGCAGAAGTGTATGCAGGATTGTATGTTCCGTACCATGTTTATTGACCAAAAGAATTCTTCACCTAGCATGAAAGTATGTAGAACATCAACAACAAACCACTCAGCCTTCATCTACATCTTATAAATGATGGATCAAATCTTGAGTCAACTGGAGTAAAACTCCTTAACGAGCAGAGGACAACAGGATGGACGGATCAGGATAGAGTTGGAGCCGAGAAAGAAACTCCAGCAGCTTGTTATCAGTGATGTGTTCATGGTCCTGAGAGACGCCAGCAGTGGCTTTAACTCCTCTTTAATCCCCATTTCCTCCTTTCTGCATTATTCATTTAAAACGGCAGAAGAAGAAAAACAAAGAGGGAACCGATTATTAAAAAAAAAAAAAAAAGGTGGATCAAGGCGAAGCGGCAGGGAGGGGGGATGAATTAGTACAAATCTAAAGAGCAGAGAGCTAAATCAGCTCCAGATAACAATAAATACGAGCCTGGGCCGAGAAGGAGGGAAAGAAAGAGGAAGAAATATGAGGCGACACTATCGGGCCCGGGTGTAGGATGTGAAGGAATCAAAGGAAACCTTTGAGGAGCGAGGAGACGACAGAGAAAGTGCTAGAAGAGTAGTGTCCATGATTACAAGAAGTGGAGAAACCTTTGAGTCTGAGCTCATGAAAGCCCACCCCAGGCCCAGATGAAACCCCATGCTACAGAAGAGAGACGCTAATGATGGAGGGGTCCGACAACGCTACCGAAGCTACTGACTCCACGATTCATTCTAATCACCGGAACGATTCATTAGCTCCAAACGTAGCAGCACTCCCTGGACCAGGAGCTGAGAAGACCACCAATTACACAGCAGCTTTAAAGCCTTTGAGGACGGGTCTCCAAGACTTGGTGGAATACAAAATGAAGAGAGGAAACTTTATTGTCTCTCCATCTAAAAGGAAACAACAGGAAGATAAAGGACAAACCTCTGGAAAGAAAGTCTTCCAATTACACTGCAGTCAAACCGTTTAGGCTTTTAAAGTTAATCAGGGAGCAGCTTAAACACACGGGAACCGAATAAAACCACCAGAAACAAACAGGATTCACTGTTTAACACATGTTTTAACACGGCTGAAACACGTGGAACCAGCAGATAAATCACACTCATCGTAGCGTTTCTGGCTTTTCAGTGTTAAAGTGTTAGTTTCACCAGACAAAACAAGAGAAATATATTCATCAACAATGTTTTTATTCACTAAATCAACGTCTGTAACCACTGACTGAGAAAAAACGTAATAAAATGTTTTGTTCTTTTCTGTCACAGACGTGTATTTCTGCTGCTGGATGCTACACTCCCATCAGAGCTGTCGGCACTAAATGCAGCAACGTTTTACCATTAATCTGCTGTCAAAGAATAAAGAAAAAATAGTGACTAAAACTAGACTAAAATACTTTGGATTTTCAGACTAAAACTAGACTAAAATACTTTGGATTTTCAGACTAAAACTAGACTAAAATACTTTGGATTCTCAGACTAAAACTAGACTAAAATACTTTGGATTCTCAGACTAAAACTAGACTAAAATACTTTGGATTCTCAGACTAAAACTAGACTAAAATACTTTGGATTCTCAGACTAAAACTAGACTAAAATACTTTGGATTTTCAGACTAAAATCAGACTAAAATACTTTGGATTTTCAGACTAAAATCAGACTACAAGGGCATTTAACACAAGTGTAAGACTACAACTAGTGTGATAAATGTGTGATCCGATGAAGCTGAGACACTAAACAACAAGATAAAACGTGTAAATCTCCACGTTGTTCTCATGGAGAACAGAACTACTAACAGAATGAAGACAAAGGGAGCTGCTGAGGTCCAGAGGGACGTGGTGGGGCCAGTGATCCATAACTAGCTATTTATAGTCCTTCTTTACATTATTCACTTTCACATTTTATAGGCTAATGATTATAGCAGAAGTAAATAGCACAGCAGAAACAGCCCGGGCTCCATGTGAGGCCTCAACTGATTTATTTCCTCCAACGAACCAGCACAGAAACGTGCATGTTCACCTCCTCCAGCCTCTAGAACACACGTGCACGCTCCTGTGACCTCCCAGTAATCCCATTAACACCAGACTCCTCTGTCTTTGCTCTTTGTGCATCTACACACCTGCACATTTGTCTTCTTCCTACATCTCATCTCTCAGATTCTCAGAAAAAGCAACTCAAGCACCTGCAGGTGGCAATACTCCTCCTCCTCCATCACCTCCTCCATCTCCTCCTGCTCCTCCTCCTCCTGCTGCTGCTGCTCCTCCACCTGCTCCTCCTCCTGCTGCTGCTGCTGCTGCTCCTCCACCTGCTCCTCCTCCTGCTGCTGCTGCTGCTCCTCCACCTGCTCCTCCTCCTGCTGCTGCTCCTCCTCCTCCTGCTGCTGCTCCTCCTCCTCCATCACCTCCTCCATCAACTCCTCCATCTCCTCCTGCTCCTCCTCCTCCTGCTGCTGCTCCTCCTCCTCCTGCTGCTGCTCCTCCTCCTCCTCCATCACCTCCTCCATCTCCTCCTGCTGCTGCTGCTCCTCGTCCTCCTGCTGCTGCTGCTGCTCCTCCTCCTCCTCCTCCTGCTGCTGCTGCTCCTCCTCCTGCTCCTCCTCCTCCTGACTAAAAGACTGACAGGAGGATGTTGAGTACCTGCAGGTGCCGACCACTCGTCTCCTGTTGTCAATGCTCCTCTGCTGCTGGCACGTGGCTAAAAACCCTAAAAACCTTATAAACCTTATAAACCTTATAAACCGTGGCCACCTCTCTGCTCTATTGTTGTTGTCTTCCACTCCACAGCAACGCTGGTGAATCTCTGGTGGTGAGAGGCCTTTTGTCACCAACCCGTCACTGCAGCAGGTGGCTGGGAACAAACCAGAGAATAAACCAGAGAATGAGCCGCTTCGTTAGCGCCGAGCGTCGTTTGATGTCCTCGTTGGAGACGGCGGCCAAGGAGGATGCTAATAATCACTCAAAAAACAAACAGGTTCCACTCAGGCTTGTAAAAGGTAAACTCCTGATTTTAATGATAAAAGAGGAGGAGACGGCCATGATATACTAGAATAAAGAAAACTCTTCTGTCAATCACTGGGATAAACAAACGCTGAGCTACTGAGGACACAAAAACCTGTTTGGACAAAGAATCCAGAACCAGAACCAGATGGAAGGAGCTAAGATCAGGAAGCAGCTGGGTGTGAGGTGTTCAGGGACCTAGAGATTCTGCTGCATTCACCATATTCAGCTGTAAATGGATTTATCTCCATGTCACAGGTCTCTAGGACAGTGGTCCTCAACCTTTTGTGTACCACGGGCCGGTTTAATGTCTGACAATGTTTTCACGGCCCAATCTAAAGGTGTAGCTGATAAAACCTAAATAAAATGACAAGATCAGCATTAAAAACTGTGGTATTTTCTCTATAATAATAATAATAATGAACGTAAATCCACTGTGTAATCATGTGCAACTTTATTAGCGGTGTCCTCATAACGTCACACCAACAACAGAACATCACATGAGCATCATTGTTTCTACCCCAACACAATGCAACACACTCTGGTCGCTATGGTAATGTTGGTAATGGTAATGGTAACATACCTTCAAAATAAGACAGACCACAAAAACAAAGTGCATGAAAATGCTCGTTAATCACGGCAGCACTGAATCAGGGGAGCCCTGAGCTTGTTAGCGGGATGTATCACGTGACCTGTGGTGTCGCAGCCTTGACGTGTGTCAAGTGAGATGGATGTAACAGAGAAAATCCGGTCACTTTTCAAAATAAAACATCATTTTAGAAATAAATTAAATAAATTAATGCAAATAATTTTTTCTTTCTGTGCCCGGTACCAAATGACCCGCGGCCCGGAGATCACTGCTCTAGGAGACACATTTACAACTCCTGAGGACGGAAATAGAACTTTAAATTAAATGTCCTATTATAGAGGAAGTCATTCATTCAAATATATTTAGGCGGAGCTCAGTATTTCAGAAGCTATTTTAATAAATAATAATGGAATTAATAATTAATGTTTTACATCACCAAAATGAAGCTAAAGTCTATGAAATGTAATTATTATCCCATTTAAGGTCGGTGACATCACGCGACGGGGAGTCGGTGACGTCACGCGACGGGGGGGGGGGGGGGGGGGGGGGGGGGGTCGGTGACGTCACACGACGGGGGGATCGGTGACGTCACGGGACGGGGGGGTCGGTGACGTCACACGACGGGGGGGTCGGTGACGTCACGCGACGGGAAGCACTTTTTTGCTTAAAACCTTTTATCTCTATTCAATCTGCTCATTCCTCACACATTACTAGTAAATATCTGGACTTAATCTACCTACATATAGTTTATATTCTGTTACTTGTGTTATTTTATTCTATTTTAACTTTAATACCTTATTAGTATTTTGATTTGTATTAATACAGCATTCATGTGGACATTAAGTAATATGAACACTGAGAATCTTAGGTTGAGTTCAGTAAATGAGACGCTGTTTTAATTCGGTGATACTGCAGCAAACCCACAGCAGCAAAGTCTGTGATAATTCTGTTGTTGCAGCAGCTTCTTCAGTATTTCAAGAGCCCAACTCCCAGTTTATCTGGACGTGGATTTGCAGATTTGCAGCAGAACGTGGGTCCAGGTCTTCATGCTGCATCGGCCCTGCAGCAGCAACAACTGCTGCTGTTTCACAATAAAAATACAGCGTTTCCACTGCTGGAGGAGCAGCGAGG
>JARUPU010000101.1:175000-177500 GCA_030544235.1 Lepturacanthus savala
TTTATGACCACAATGTACCCAACTTCTGATGCTACTTTCAGCAGGATAATGCTCCATGTCATAAAGCTGGAATCATCTCAGACTGGTTTCTTGAACATGACAATGAGTTCACTGTACTCAAATGGCCTCCACAGTCACCAGATCTCAATCCAATAGAGCATCTTTGGGATGTGGTGGAACGGGAGATTCGCATCATGGATGTGCAGCCGACAAATCTGCACCAACTGTAGGAATAATATAGAGACCAGAACCAGAACAAGCACCAGAACCAGCACAGCAACAACCACTGCTCTGTAAATAGCCTTTAGTCCAGCTCATTATAGAAGTTAATTGTTTATCCTGTCACCAGATCCACTCACATCTGATCAATAATCAACAGAGCTCCACTAAACCATTCAGTCATTCTCTAACTCTGCATTCATCAATTATTCAGTCGTAAAAGTCTAAATTCTCTGGTTCCAGCTTCTCTTCTCTGATTATTTCCTGGTTTCTTTAGTCTCTATAATAATAAACTGATGATCTTTGGACAAAAAAAGACATTTGAGGTTGAATCTGATCCACATTTAAACCATTTAATGAACCAGACTAATAATCTATTAGTCATTCCAATAATCAATAGACTATTGGCTTCATTTTATCAGGGATTTATCAGGGATTTATCATTTTATCAGGGATTTATCAGGGATTTATCATTTTATCAGGGATTTATCATTTTATCAGGGATTTATCAGGGATTTATCATTTTATCTGGAATTTATCAGGGATTTATCATTTTATCAGGGATTTATCATTTTATCAGGGATTTATCAGGGATTTATCATTTTATCTGGAATTTATCAGGGATTTATCATTTTATCAGGGATTTATCATTTTATCAGGGATTTATCAGGGATTTATCATTTTATCAGGGATTTATCGGGGATTTATCATTTTATCAGGGATTTATCAGGGATTTATCATTTTATCAGGGATTTATCATTTTATCAGGGATTTATCATTTTATCAGGGATTTATCAGGGATTTATCAGGGATTTATCATTTTATCAGGGATTTATCAGGGATTTATCATTTTATCGGGAATTTATCAGGGATTTATTATTTTATCAGGGATTTATCATTTTATCAGGGATTTATCAGGGATTTATCATTTTATCAGGGATTTATCAGGGATTTATCATTTTATCTGGGATTTATCAGGGATTTATCATTTTATCGGGAATTTATCAGGGATTTATTATTTTATCAGGGATTTATCATTTTATCAGGGATTTATCAGGGATTTATCATTTTATCGGGAATTTATCAGGGATTTATCATTTTATCAGGGATTTATCATTTTATCAGGGATTTATCAGGGATTTATCATTTTATCAGGGATTTATCATTTTATCAGGGATTTATCAGGGATTTATCATTTTATCAGGGATTTATCAGGGATTTATCATTTTATCTGGGATTTATCAGGGATTTATCATTTTATCGGGAATTTATCAGGGATTTATTATTTTATCAGGGATTTATCATTTTATCAGGGATTTATCAGGGATTTATCATTTTATCAGGGATTTATCAGGGATTTATCATTTTATCAGGGATTTATCATTTTAGCAGGGATTTATCAGGGATTTATCATTTTATCAGGGATTTATAATTTTATAATAATAATAGTTTGGTTTTATATAGCGCCTTTCAAAATACCCAAGGTTGCTTGACAAGATGTCTGTGTAGATGTGTGTGGGTGCATATGTGGGTGTGTGTGCTTGTGGAAACTAGGAGCCAAAGGCCTCCAAGAAGAGATGAGTTTTGAGGTGTTGTTTAAACATTTCCAGTGAAGCAGCATTCTGGATGATGTTGGGTAGACTGTTCCATAGAGACAGAGCAGCTGCATGGAATGCTCTGTCGCTGGTGGCCTTGAGTCTGGTGCGGGGGATGACCAGCAGGCCCTTGGATGAGGACCGCAGGGATCTTGAGGGGGAGTAGGGATGGAGGAGGTCCTTGAGGTAGTTGGGTCCCAGACCAGGGAGAGACTTGTAAGTGAGGAGGAGGACTTTGTAACTAATGCAAGATTTAATGGGTAGCCAGTGGAGCTGGTTGAGAATGGGGTGATGTGCTGCCAGGACCTGGTGCCTGTGAGAATCCTGGCAGCAGAATACTGAACATATTGCAGTCTGTCTGTGATCTTATTGGGTAGACCAAGCAGGATGGCATTGCAATAGTCTAGGCGGGATGATATGAAAGCATGAATGAGGGTCTCTGTAACAGTGTTAGAGAGTGAAGGCCTGAGTCTGGAAATGTTGCAGAGATGGAAGAAAGCAGATTTGGTGACTTTTTTGATGTGGGACTGGAATGACAGTGATGAATCCAAGATGACACCAAGGTTACGGACTTCATGAGATGGGGTGATGGAGCAGCCATCGATGTCCAGATGGAGATCTCCAACCTTCCTGAGCAGTGGCGCTGGTGCCACCACCATGAGCTCGGTTTTACTGCTGTTCAGTTT